>VXBL01001355.1:176380-225577 GCA_013400195.1 Aramus guarauna
CCAGACCCCCTTTGGAGAGCACTACAGGGACAGCAGGAAATGTTTGGTTTGGAGCCCACACTGATGCAGCGGCTCGTCCCAGTTTAACCCCAGGTTCCAGGGTGAACGTGTGGCAGGCAGCAAGGCATGATCTTCCTCTGGCATTCCTGCAGCCCACGGAGGTGCAGGCAAAGGCAAATCCGGGACCTTGCCAGTGGTCCTGACCACCAGGACAGCTCCGCAAGTAACAGTAAGTCCTGGAGCCAGACAGCAGGGAAGAAATCTGCAGAGAAGTTTTCCACCAAAAACTACTTCTGTCAGAAGCAGGTCTCCCTTGTGGGGACCAGGTTTGTGTGGGTATCAGACATGGGGCAGGGGCAGTGCAGGCTTCTCCCAGGCCTCTGACATAAGCGTTTTCTCTGCACCTTCGCCTCCCGAGAGCAGTGCTGCAGAAGAACATGGCTGTGGCACGCACCTGGTATCCCTGCGGACCCTGCTCCTGAATCGGTGGCAGAATGACAGAAGCTGAAGAGTTTGTTTGTTCTGAGAACAGGGCACCTCACTGCTGAGGAAGACATCATGTGAACACTATTTTCTTCCTCATGCACGTACATGACAGGTATAAAAAAAAAAATCACAGTGGTTTCACATGGGTTAGCATGGCTTTACGTCACGCAGCACCCCAGCATCCACAGTACAGGGCAGCCTTCAAACAAGGAAGCAGCTGGGAGCTGCAAGTCTCCGAGCAACAAGACAGGATGGCATTTGTGTTTGCCAGCACCGCACTTGCATTCTGTGAACTGTGGACGGATAGCACGCTGTAGCGTAGCCCAGGGTGAGACAGGCAGACATTTGCACTAGCAGATATTGCAGGTCACTGCAGCAGTGGGAGACTCTCTACTCACGCTCCATTCAGAATGCTTCTCTGCAGGTTTCTTTTCTGNGGGGGGAGCATGGCTGGGGAAGCCTCAGCAGCAAAGACATCAAGTTACTGATAGCTCTCCTGGCCTAGAAGTGAATCACTAACAGCCTTACTTCATCCACAGCCCTCATCGCTGAGAAGGATGGAGTAGGCTGTGCGTAGCAACGCTTCCATTATCCGCTATTCCGCTGTGCTTGCATCTGGCACAAAGTGCTGAGGGAAAATAGTATTTGTTCTTATGGCTTTTGTGCATGCTAAGGAAATACTTGAATCGTTTTCACCCTATCAGTGACTGATCTAAGAGCAGTGAATCTTTGGGACATTAAATTACTTAGATTGATTTAAAAATGTGCAAATGCAAAACCAAATTCACTTGAAACAGAACTGATATGCCAACCTACAAATACCAGGGCATGCCAGGAAACTAACTAAATACACGTAAAATTTACCTTTTGTCCTTTAAAAGATGTTTTTTATTGTCCACCGGAAAGTGCCAGATTTTAAAACTAGTCATTAACTTAGGTTTGCAATGTCACTACTTACTGGCTGATTAGTACAGGCCCTAAGGTCTAACAGCCTTCCTGCTTACAAAGTCAAAACGAGAAGCGCACGTGTGAAAAAGTTCACATGTGGAATTACGGATTTGATTTAGTGCCAGTTTTGAGTTCTGGTCTAGAAGTACACATTATTTATAACAGAAAATAAACCGTGGTATGCTAAAAAAAAGGACACCAACACCATTCAGAGCGTGCAGTCTGACAAAATGCCACATCTAGCGTTAAGACTCCTAGAACCAGCTTTTGAAAAGAAATAGGATACAGCCACTGATCCAGCAGGAACTTGTTCAAATTGGTTTGGGATTCTGGACAGGTGAAGTTACTTTTGACAAGCTTTTATACCAAATCAGGCACCTCACGTTCATGGCCCTCTTACGGTTCTGCTGAAAGTGCCACAGGGTAATAACCTCTGTACACGTGCCAAGCCAACGTCACACAAACTGACCCAAAGGCCACCTGCAAAGCACCACACGGCTCCCAGCTCCCACAGGCACCTCTGCCTCGAGCGGGCAGCCTGGCAGGTAGCAAAGGAGCCCAGCAAGAGGTTCTCCGAAGGGCAGCCAGGCTGGAAGCAGATGGGGCAGGAGCACCCACCCCAGTTACAGGTGGTGGAACCGAGGGTTTGTAGGCTTTGTAGTCTCTGGAGCCTGAGCCGCGCAGCGTGCTGCCTGCCAGCCATGCTGTGAGCCTGCTGGCGACTCAGGAACGAAGCCTTGGGTGCTCCCACCACCGAACGACAAAAACACACAGACCTGTCAGGTACAGCACTTTGTCAAGCCAGGCTCCAATCGACCCAGAGGCAGAAGCACGCGTTGAGGAGCCATGAGGACCAGGAGCAGTCCAGTACCTCCAGCAGAGACTCTTCCTTGGCCTAGGGTTGGCGGTAAAGCTCCACGGCATTTCCTCCACACAGCACAGAAGCTCTTGGCACTGCTCCTTTCCCCCACGGATAGGCCGTCAGCACAAACGGCTCCTCTCCCCTGCTACTCGCACCAGGCTCCTCTGTTTTTCAAGTGTGTGTCATACCGTGCTGTTTTTCAGAGAACTAAACGGGGATCTACCCGACAGATAAAGAAGAGCTTGCCAAGACCAGTATTGGACAAAAGCAGTTAAGCATATCAATCTCAGACAAATGCCAATATCTAATTGTTAAACATCCTGTAGACAAAAATCTTTCAATCGGCTGTAGGTGAATAATCTGCCTCCAGAAGAGGTTTTTCTGATACTCCAAAGTTAAACACCATGTACACATACATTTCAAAGGTAGAGACTTCACGTTTCCAGAGTCTTAAAATACTTCTGGTTTTACAATTCTAAAGAAAAAGAGAAGAATCTTAGGTTATCCCAAGAAGCACTTGGCTTCTGTGAAATATCATGACAACAAATACCACAGGTAAATATCACAGGAAGAAGTCTTATTCAGCAGGATATTGGCAATCTCATTTTTGTACTTGAGACATTATGATAGAAATGGATGTACCACCAGAACGTCTCTCCTCTCCTCTCCAAGCAACTTAGTTCACACCTGGAACTGCCTCCCTGGCAGGTACCTACAGCACAGGGTACCGGGCAGAGCTCGGATTTGCAATCAGGAGGTTCCCTTAATTAGAGGTAGATAGAGTTTAGGGGGTTTGTTTCTTTTTGCCCAAAATGCATAGAGTTAAACAGAAGTTGTGAGCCTTTTGAATTAGGAAAATGAAGCTAAAAGGATCCAGACTAAACAGGACAGGTAACTACCAGCAGTCCAAGAGCTGCGATAAAAACTTCTGAATCCGGCGCTTGTAAGCTTCACTTATTTGTCTTCTATCCCATCTCTTTACACTTTAGACTGAACTTAATCTCTACTTTCCCGCATTGACTCTGTTAATTTTCCCATCTGTAAACACCAGTCTCATCCAGATCTATTTTGGACCCCAGATGCTCCAGCCTGCCAAGTGTCACAAGCAGCTCCTTTCCAGACTACTCTGAGTCTCTGCTAAGCTGAGGGAGAGGCAAGAGTCCAGCCAGCTGAGTTCAGCTGTTTCCAGCCTACTTGTCAGTCTCCCAGGAAAAAGCGAATGCCCTTCTGTCCCACTAGCTCCAGACGGGTTTGCTCGCATGCAGACCAGTGCCCATTACCTTTACTCAAATCGTCAGCAAACACAACATGGCACGCCAGGGCGGTGAGAGAAGCCACCTGCCCAAGCTGTCATTTGGAGCAGGGTGGGGGGGACACCCCAAACAGGACACCCGCGCAGCACAGTGAGGTATGGAAATACCCTACGTTGGGCACCGAGGCAATTTCCCCTGAAAGCTCTGCTCTTCCCTCCCCCCAGTGGGAACACTAAAGGAAACTGGAAGGAGAGCTCTGATACCGAGTCAAGTTCAGGGCTGGGGAGATGAGTCTGACAGGTGAAGGTCACGCTGGAGGAAAATCTAACGTGCGTTTGATGTCCCGAGGAGGCACAGATTAATTACATTGCATGACTTCTGTCAGACCAAATGCATCATGCACGCATAGCTCAGTCACAGAAGAGCTCAAGGAGTGGTGGCTTGGCACTGAAGTGGAATGTCATGAGAAAGACTGAGGGAGGGAGAACTTATTTATTGTAAAACCAGAAGAGCAAACCCTAAATTCACAGAAGACTACATGTATCTTTGATATTTGGGAGAGCAGTTTAGCTGTTCCGTTAGTCAGAATGACCCTACAGAAATATTAAACCCCAAACAATTTTAGGAACAGCAAAAAAAGTAAATGGGTAAGGTGGAAATAAATAACCATACAATGTAAGCATTCACTAATAAAATGCCATTTTAATAACTTTTTTTACAAGGAATCCAGCTATACACTATAGAAAAATAAACACCAAAGAGACTCTTTGCAACTTACAATACGGTGATGCAGGCACACTTCAGCTGTTAACTGAGCAGTAATTTCACATGAGAATGTAAAACACTGTTCTTAGTGAAAAGTCATTTCCTCTTAAAGTACTAAACTATAATAAAAAGAGTGATATAAAAAACTGATGCAAAAGCACTGCCCTTTCTTAATTCAGTTGCATAAGAGATTGCAAGTGTCTCCTTTCAGTATGGACCAACTCAGAAGCAAGCAGTAACTCGGAGGGTCACGGTACAGATTTCAGAAGCCTTCTCATCACTTTTCCATGTTTCTCTGGCGAGGTGGGCCTGGAACCTGTCCTAAATTTAAATAAAACAAATTAATATTAGGAAACTGCTTGTGTTATGAAGCAACAGGGTGCAGTTAGCAGCACGTAATTTCCTCGAAGTGCTTCATATGAGCTATGCAGAAAGCAATTACCATTTTCATGAGCCACCTAGGAACAATACAAAACACGATTTGAAAGCTCATACGTCTGCCAAAGCAAACGTTCACACATTAAGACCAGCGCTTCATCGCCAGCACGTTACACGCAGCAACGGGGTTGCTCTGACCAACTCTACTGCTCTTGTGACGATTGAGTGCACGTTCTGTGGCTGGACAAGGTCTTGTCACTGAGTAGATGTTTTCAAGTTCATTAGAAACTGGGAAATCATTTTGCTTACAGGCATTGGTCTGTAATTCCTGACATCATCATTCTGGCAACATGAAAATGATAAAAACGATACGTACTTTCCACAAAATTGCTATAAATGGTGTCCCAGTTGTGGAATACTTGTGCCACGCTTAGCATAAAGCAAAACACCTTATTTCTATGAAATGCTGTCAGGTTTCAATTCTAAAATCTGTTTAACTATCTACATCTGCCATAAACAATTGCAGTATTTGGGAAAAACCCCCAACAAACCACAGTATTAAGGTTTCTAGGTAAAATCCTGCTGAGAACAATGTCAAAGTTCCCATATGGAGGTGTTGCTGTAGCTGTTGACTTCAGTGATATTAGCAAGACTAGGATTTGTAAGCAAGGTACCCTTTTTAGTTTGCTTTTTTAAACTTTTAATTAGATCAACTCATAGCACCACAAAAAGAGGCAATGTTTCAGACTTTCCCCAGAGCTGTTGTGCAGCCATACCAGGCTCCCATGAACGTTGACAAAGCCGGGATTCCTCTCTTTCTCTAGAAACACGTAATATTAAAGTTGAATTCATCAAAGTTAACACTAAAAATGTGTTAGGAATGCAACACGATCATAAAAAAATCTGCCTCAGAAGTTAACTTAAGAATCATTAATTTTCCAAAAGCTGTAAAGTCAGCCGTCACAATTAATAATGCCTCTTATAAATTGTGGGGAAACCGAGGGAGAACAACACAGCACCTCTACGGCGTAAACGTCCAAACCTGGTACTGCTGAGGAGCCAGTGCAGCAGATGCAATCTGAACGAGCATCTGCAACGGCGGCAGGGCCAAGAGTCACTATTGTAATGCTGTCACCAGTGACTGAATCCCACCCCTTCTCCTAAAAAGCCACCACAGGCGTGATCTGCTGACAATAAAGACCGGAGGAGCAGCCAGCAGGAAGAGCACTGGTGCCTGGCTCAGATTTTCTGGATACGCTCAAATATTTTTCTCATCTTGGGAAAACCAGTATAAAGCCACAGGTCTTTGGGCAAAGGCTGAGGACAATCACAGGAGGCAAGCCTGCCTGGCAAACGACGGTTATGCTTAGTGGAAGAAATACGTAAGATGGCTCCATGTGAAGGAACGCGCACAGCCCTCCCGTGGTGCCACAGCCAAATACCTACCTGGTAATCTTTCCAGCTTTTGGCTGGAATTAGGGGGAGCCAAGGGCAGTGGTTGGCGGAAGGAAGTAATCAGCACTTCCCTAGAGATCAAGGATGGTAGTGACCCAAAAGCGGCATGGTGAAGTAAACCGATTGTGGGATGAGCGGCCAGAAATAACATGGGGAAGGAAAGAGCCACAGCAGATGAAAAGGACGAAGGCTGGGTGAAAACGTCAGTGGCATTATCTGAGCTGGTGGCCCGTATTAGCTCAGACCAGGAAACTGCTGTGTTTGGTTTAGCCCAAATGACTCTGCAGCCGGAGGTCCAGCTCTGTCATTCACATCCCAAGGTACTGATATGCTGGAGAAGGTTGAGACTGAAGTCTCAAAAGTAACAAAACATTGGAAAACACATCTAATCATACCTTGATAGGAGATGATTTGAGGATGGCATTATAACAGTTATAAGTTCTTCCTTGGGACAAAGAATTTCCACGATATAACTAAGATCTAACAAAAGCGAGTAACTAAAAGATTAAACTAAGTAAATTTAGTCTAGAAATGAGGTGGGAATGTTTTAAATAGCAAAGATAAGTACCACTACAATCCTTTCTGTGCTCTTTGATCAATCTTAGAACTAGATGGCTGTTTTTTTAAAAGAAATGCGGTGGCTGTTAGTTTGCTACAGAAAATAAGGAAGCGATAAATGAGGAAAGTATTATAGTTAGTGCTGCAGAGAAAGCCCCGTTCAGCTATTACAATGGTTCTCTTTTTGACTTTAAAGCAAATTAACTCTATACACAACTGCAACACTTGCTCATTTAGACTTGATACCAGGAGTGGGGGAAAAAAAATATCACATGAAATTATTCAGCCTTATCTCTGAAGAATTTCACTAAGAACTTATTCTGAGAAATGCCACACTTGGACTAGTTTTAGATATGCTTCACAAAAATGTCTCATTTCAGAGACTTAATTTTTTCTCCTCCTCCCCCAATAATTATAATTATTCATTAAAACGATGCTCTTTACATGCTTTAAGTGTTATAGGCAGTATGTAGGAAAAACCTTGCAAAAAGCAGCCCAGACTGCTGGCAGCCGTGAGGGGTCACAAGGTGGTTCCTACCTGGCTGCGCACCCCCTAGCCTTTGCTGGATAACCTCTAAGCGATGGATGTATTCCGTTAGCGATCGCTCAGGATCCTGAGGAGGCACGAGTGACTTTTCTGAAGCTGAACTTGTGGATGGATGCAATCTTAAAAAGAAAACAAATTATTTACTCTTCTCATGCTATACTCTCAAATAACTATGATTAAGTTACATTCATATAGGTCGTAATTCAGTGCAAAGCAAACTAGAACAACAGTAAAACCCACCACCACCCAAAAGTTACATAGACAACAATACAGACCGGGCAGGTTCATATACAGGGGAGTCAGAAGAAAGGATTTTTTGATAAAAGCTGGAGTATCTATGAATCGCTCTCTACTAATACACAACACAAAGTCCCTCGGGTAAGGAGGCTGCGGTCAGAGACAAGTCCAAATGGCCAAGGGAGAAAAGACCCACTTCTGTGGAGGAGGACTGATGAGGAGCACGCTGCCTCCAGGCGCGTGCTCTCCAGTTCAGTAGGTTCAACCTTGTCCCTCAAGGCAGCGTTTTAAGAGGGGACCCTGTAGACAGCACACTCTGTTTCCTTTCTGGACACTAACAGCAGATTTCAAATGTTAGCAGAAATACAGATTGGAGGGAACACTGTGAAAACATGCTCCTGTTTGGAGTTAGGATTTACTCCTCCCCCTGCACCCTACGTGAGCAGGAGGTAATTCCTATCCATCCCTTCCTTCCTAGCTTTGCCAGGAAACAAAAGCAGCCACAGGCATCGTTTAACCTATCTCATATCCACTTTAGAGCTGAGCTACCACTAACCCAGTCACACAGAGTAGTCAGTCAGGGCCTACTACTATTAATATCCTCCTTCCGTACAACGCAAGTGACTTTTCTTGATAGGTAATCTGCCAGCTACTGTTTCTGGCTGTCTGATGCGTGCCATGACAGGAACAGGGCAAGGTAGAATTCAGTCTTTTGGGAAATGCTTGCAGGTCTCTAACTCTCAAAAATAGTTTGCTAAATTCTGTGCAAACTAGACCACCACCTGTCTTTCGTGACAAGCACTGTCCTGTTCCCCAAATCAGTCAGCAAGGTTAAAATGTTAAAAAACCTTAAATAATATGGAGCATCTGCTGTCTTTGTGTACCTCTAGATCACCACTGTGACTCTCTTGCTACTCCTTTTTTCTTTACGAAGAAAACCCTTGCCTGCTGGTTGAAGTTTCTAATTTAATAAGGACATTAAAGAAACAAACAACATGCCCCAAGCCAATGGGACCGAGAACAGCTCCCTTCCACATGAACTCCTGCAAATCCTTACTTTAAGGAGGGAGCCACGTACGAGGAGAGGAGACGCTACACCAGTAACGGGCTATTAATGCCTGCAGTTACTCTGGGGCCTGGGAGAGCCCGGGAGTAGGAAGGTCAGCAATGGCTGAAGGCAACCTTCCTCCAGCTCAGCCTTGCAGCTCAGGCACTGTCTCAGCAGCATTGTGCAGAATGTCACCCGTGACATCCAACCCAGCAACAAGTCGCTGGGGTTCTATTTCTGTGCAGAACTGGCCATAGTTTGTTAAAACTGCAACAGCACACACCCTGCAAGTTCCCCACCTCCCGTTACGTGTGCACGCAGAGCCTGAAGGCAGCTAATGCTAATACGATGCTGCCACATGGCAGGGGGGACGCTTCCATGGGATGCTCAGAAATTAATCTCCAACTTGGACAGCAAAGGCAACAAGAATTACCCTGCAAAGAGGGCTAAGAGACATGGCCGTTGTAAATCCTGTACCGTGTCCAAATTAAACTGGGGAACACCACTAGGAATGCTCTTAGTCCAAGAACGTCAAACATGCTTAAAGCAAATGAGACGTTCTCTTCTCCTGTACCATCTTGAAAGAAATAAAACATTTACCAGATCTAAGATTCACAGATTCAGAGATTGGGAGGGGTTGGAAGGGACCTCAGGAGATCACCCAGTCCAACCCCCTGCTAAAGCAGGATCACCCAGAGCAGGTCACACAGGATCGTGTCCAGGCAGGTTTGGAATCTCTCCAGAGAAGGAGACTCCACAACCTCTCTGGGCAGCCTGTCCCAGTGCTCGGGCACCCTCAGAGGGAAGCAGTTTCTCCTCCACTTCCGGTGGAACTTCCTGTGTTCCAGTGTGTGCCCCTTGTCCTGTCACTGGGCACCACTGGGAAGGAAGAGTCTGGCCCCTTCCTCTTGACACCCACCCTTTAGATATTGCTGAGCGCTGATCAGATCCCCTCTCAGCCTTCTCTTCTCCAGGCTAACCAGCCCCAGCTCTCTCAGCCTCTCCTCACACCAGAGATGCTCCAGGCCCCTCATCGTCCTTGTAGCCCTCTGCTGGGCTCTCCCCAGTAGTTCCCTGTCTGTCCTGAACTGGGGAGCCCAGCACTGGACACAGAACCCCAGATGTGGCCTCACCAGGGCAGAGTAGAGGGGGAGGAGAACCTCCCTTGACCTGCTGGCCACACTCTTCTTAATGCGCCCCAGGACACCATTGGCCTTCTTGGCTATACGGGCACACTGCTGGTCATGGAGAGCTTGTTGTCCACCAGGACTCCCAGGTCCTTCTCCACAGTGCTGCTTCCCAGCAGGTCACCCCCTCACCTGTACTGGTGCTTGGGGTTATTCCTCTCCAGGTGCAGGACCCTACACTTGCCCTTGTTGAATTTCATTTGGTTCCTCCCCACCCAACTCTCCAGCCTGTCCAGATCTCGTTGAATGGCAGCGCAGCCTTCTGCTGCGTCAGCCACTCCTCCTGGTTCTGTATCATCATTAAATTCTCCTCTCGTTGAAGTCCCAGCTCCAGTAAGTGGTTACATTTTGATGACGGTGTCCGTCAGGGCCATTACGAAGGGCAGAGATTGCAGACTGACCTGTTGTGTAAGCAGGACCTGGGCGAGCGGCTCACAACTCTCGCTGAGCCAGTTCTGTGGCACAGCCCAGTGTCACGCGTGGGGGGAGAGCTGAGATGGACAGCTGGGGGCTGCTGCTGCTTCAGGACGTCTGTTCTAGCACCAGAGGCTGTGATAAATATGAAACAGTTGAAAAATATGCACTGGGAACCGGTCAAAACGGGCTATCGTAAACATAACCAATAAAAGCCACAAGAATTGCAGCAGAGTACAATTCTGTCTGGTTTCAAATGCAGCTAAAACATACTTTCTACAGCTAACTGCTGTTTTTTGTTTGTTTTCACCAGATTTAACAGAAATTTGACATTTTAATGTTGAACAACTGCTTCCTGCAAATGGAGAACTTGCACCATTTTCCTTCTCTAGACTTGCTTTTTCATCAGCTGTTGCTATAACCACACAGGGGACGTTCCAATGGCTGACATGAGCAAAGTATTTTTTTCAAGAAATTTTAATTCTTGTTGTTTTCTCTAACTACATGTTACTGTTGATTTACACTCCCTGACTTCAGAGACAGCGGAGACCGGTGAAGGTTTGAGGGTGGGGTTGTTTTGTTTTCATTAAAAGAGAAAAACCCCTTCAGACAAGTCCTTTAAATCACAAAAAGAAATCAAATACTTTTTTAATGAGGCTGCCAAGAGGCTATTTGGTAGTAAGTTAAAAAGTTCAACATGCATTTCAGGATTCAAGTTTCATAGGAACCACAGTGGTTTTATGTAGGAAGTTGAGGTTTTTTAGAAAAAGTATTTCCAGCAACTGAGAAACAGTGAAAATTATGTAGTACCAGGTAATGAAATATTACCTCTGAATTTTGTTTCGTGTTGAAAAGCCACAAGTAAAGGAATATTACATAAAATGGGACAGTTCCGCCATAACGGGTACTGCATGAAGATGTTTGAATTCTCCCCAACACCCCCATACGTAACGCAGAGGAACTGTCCTTACTGACCTGCATCAGACCATCTACTTTCTCATCTTTGATAGCACATCATCAACCCCAGTGAAAACAGTTATGGGATATCTTCCGTGGATTATCTGCCATCTTCTGAACCTCCAGAACCACTGAAAACCCTGTTTCACCCCTGGTAGCCCTAGCAAGTGCACCACTTCTAAGACTTACTTTGATGCCACACGTACCGCTTTTAATACTATTACAGCAGTATTTGTCCTTGCCTTACTAATAACTCGTGGCACTAATTTCCATTAGCACTAATTTCCAGGTAGCTTCAAACTGCCTAAGACATCATTCTCTGATGAGTTTTATGAACACAGGACTCTGTTTCGCAGCTCGAACAGTTGCAATGAAGAGAGGAGGAGCTTGGCGTTGCTGTAAATTATCAACTCTGGAAGTTGTCAATTGTGATTTCTTACAATATCCTTGTAAACTCATCATCATTGTGTGCAGGAAACGGATAAACACATTTGTGTTAACAGATAAAGAGATTTTGCTACTTCAGTGGGTATTTTTTTGAGTTTTGTTTTTAAATGAAACACATCACTAAAGAGAAATTATGATTAAAACAATGTACTTGTCCAGAAGGCTTACCTGTATTACCTCCTATACTGTGAGAAGTGGGTTCGCCCTGTGTGTTCTTCCTGCCAACTTTGTTCCACTTTTTCACCAAAAACTTTAACCTTAGCAACAAAATAAATTTGTACAATCATTAAAAATAAGCAAAAACACATTGAATTTTAATATTAAGCTCTTTGTTGGCATGAGACATATTAAACAACATAAGTAACAACCCTTGCAGGAAGGGAGGGAGAATTCTTCAGCTCCAGTCCTTAGAACGAAGGTTTATTTTTTTCGACTCTGCAGCCATCCTCTGACGGACGGAAAGGTTTGCTCAGTTTGGCACTGCTCATCCACCGCCCCTGATCTGCCGGGTGACGTGGCAGCTCCTCCTGCCTCTGAGGAGTAGTTTGGAGCTGACTGTTCCCACCTCCTTTGCTATTGCTATCATTATAGCACCCATGTCAAAGACAGCAGCCTACAAAAACCCTGTGCCATCTCCTCAAAGTCTTAAACTTGCTAGTGATCATTTTTACTACACAAGGAAATTGTTTACAAGTAATCACCTATTACATTTAAATCTGGGTTGGGTGGGTTGGTTGTTTTTTTGGTTTGGGTTTTTTTTTTTTTTCTTTCCATTAAATGGACTCAAAAGCCATTATGAGATGGCACATTCTCCCGAGCACAGCTAACAAAACCCGCTAGGTAGTGACAGGGTATGATAGAATCACACCCAGGGAAACACAGGCCAAGAGAGGAAAACCAGCCCTGACGAGATGGTGACGTTCCAGCACAAGACAGACCATGCAGCGAGTCCCCACAGACAGGGGTCAGACCTGAAAGGACATCAGTTTGCCGTGGGTGTGCACTGATTCTCAACTATATTGCAGCTGGGTACGTCTTGAGGCAGGAGCAGCTTTTTATAAATCCTTAGTTTAGTATGAGTGCAACCAGTGCTGACCCTGAAGTAGCAGTTTGGCCAAAGTTGTAGCTCACAAGGCACGTGTGAACTAGTTTTGGAGGTTGCTTTTTCTTAATGTACGATAAACCACAGGAACTATCAATTTTTAAAATTTCCAAGAAAACACCGTGTGTGAGAGACATCGAGTGTTTTGGCTTTTACCTCGACACGGCGATGATTGCCCTGGCTGCACATCTGAACTTGGTGAAAGGACGGGAACGTGGTGCAGAAAGCTGCAGGTCTGCAGGCGAGGGGTAGATCCCCATGCGTGCTATTAGAGAGAGCGTTGCCTGCTCACAGTCCTGAAATCCACCAAGGAGCAGCAAGAGGTATTTCTTCTGATAAACCAGAGCCTTTCTAAAGCTCTCTGCTCTAAGGTACTTCCTGTATAATCTCTGCAACTGGAGAAAGGAAAAAGGGGGGAAAAAAAAAAATTTCAATCTGTTAAGATTTAGCTACAGAACACTCAGAAAAGTTGGTCGCTTTTTCCAGCAATATCTCCCACAACTTGGCTGTGCATGGATATCTAAAACCCTGTTTTGCTTTACAAAACTGTAGAAAGCTATCTCATAATTGTGAAGTGTGGAAGCAGTGAACATTTGTCTCTCAAATGAAATTCTGAGCAAGTATTTCAATAACAGACTCCATGACTTGGCCGGTTTTGGTGCAAGGTAGCGGTATGACACGCTGGCAGTTTGGACACCAGCCTTGTACCAAGTCCACTGAAATTCTTTGTGCCTACGAAGTCTTGGCTAGGCTAGACAATGCTGGTTACCGCTTGCTGTGCAAAAAAACCAGGACAAACAAGCTGTCTTCTCGTCAAACACCCGTGCTGAGGATACAAGGGGAGCTGGAAAAATTCTGTACCTGGCTAAAAAGCCCCCCCGTTTGGAGTGTCAGACTGCCTTTGGTCTCCTGCATGTTTCAAAGCAAAATTGTCATAGCCAAAACTCTGAAACAGTTTAACTCTTTAACAAAGAAAAGAACATCTGCTTTGAATAAATATTAACTAGAAAGTATGCCGGGCTAAGTGCCCATCTGACCTGATTACAATCAAATGTGTCAGAAGAATAAAAAGAATTTAAGATTAGGGGGGAAAAAAACATTAAAAATCATGGATGTTTGATATTTTCGAGCTTAGACAAGAAATCTGAAGCTCCCTCTCATTTAAGAGTAGAAGAAGATTCAAAGAGCTGAGTTACTTTTGGGGCGGGTTCCTGTCTAACACCAAGAACTTCCCTGATGAGGAACATACAGGGAAAGTGCTGTCCCTAATTTAATAGGCAGTTTATAAAACGGTTCCTCTATAAAGTCATCTTTTAAAATAGCAACTGAAAAAGATGACAGCAATAAGTTAAATGCCACAATCTGACAGATACTTGTATCCCCAGAAATCCGAGCTGTACACTTCCTGGCTCCTCTGCAACAGTAAATTTTATCATCTTTATTAAAAAACCAATACAGAATTACTAAATTACCTGTTCTACACAGACATTAATCCCTTAGAAAATGCCTAAGAACAACATTACCAAGCACTGAACTCCCTAGAGGTTTTATGCTCTTGAGTTGGTAACAGTCCTCACGCAGCAAACCTGTACAACGGGCAAGACGGCGAGAGCAAACCACGTGCCGAAGGTTTACACGACATGCTAAGGGCCTCAGCGCTGCCGCTCACCGAGCTCCTGGCAGCCCGTTTGCTGGCCACCAGCAGCTTCTTACCTTCAGACTGGAGGTTTCTACCACCGGTTTGTTTTCAGTTTCAGCAGTCACTTTAGCCAGTTCGGATTCAGCCTGTTTCAGTGCATTCTGCAAAAGGCTTCTCTCGCGCTGCCAAGCGTCTCTTTCCAGTTCTTGAGCAGAGTCGGTATCATCCGTAGATCCGATCTAAAAACAAAACCCAAAGGAAGTGAGCCGTGGTAGTTTTTGCACGTCACTTCCACAGCCAAGCACCTTAAACGGAGTAAGAAACTAACTTTATGGACAGACTAAAACGTAAAAATAATGAGCTCAAAAATCAGCAATGGCATTCAGGCATTAAACAGTAGGATGGGAAACGGAAACACAGAAACAGCCCTTCTCAAGGAGTATCGAACTAACGGTTAATCAAACTACCCCTTCTCCACCGACTGGTCTGATCAGCTTCACGGGAACCCTGTTCCCCCTTTAACAACAGTCTCCCAAACACTTGGAAATGGGAACAAACCATCTGGCTTTCTTCACATCCCAAGCAGCACAGAAACTGAAGAAAGATGCCAGCGTACATCTGTGCACAAAAACATGTTGCAAAGCACCTACAGAAATGAATTCTGAGAAACGGCGTTCTGTTCTGAGCCGTTCAGTTTTGTGGCGAGTCATCTCCTGCAGGAATGAGACCCACAACTCCAGGTCCAGCTCTCTGGAGAAGTTCTGCCTTCACAACCCTCTTCATATTGACTCTCAATTCCATGGTCAACAGTTGCATCAGTGTGTGATGCAGCAGACCACAGAGGAACAAGACAGATTTTTTTTTTGGAGGTGGTTAATGTTTTATCCCTTGAAATAAAATCTGTACATTAGAGGAGCTAGTACACACAACTGACCCTGATTTCTCCTAGCAACTTATTTCAGTACAACCTCGTTAGGAGTTTGAGTTTTTACGGGAGTAACTTCTTATGAACACCTTAATACACTACCATGTGCCATTCGCGTCTGTCTGCTACAAAGAGCACAACTTGTCAAGTAAAAAATCTTATATAATAACGTTTAATAAACCACAGACCTCTACTGCCTGCAACATAGCCAGCAACAACTGGGGTCTGCAACGCTCTCCGCACCTCCACGGCACACAACCCACCTCCCTCCCTTTTCACTTTGCAACGTCTTTAAAACTTCTGAGAGCAAAGGCTCGCCACTTCTCAGCCGCTTCTTAACGCTTCTCAGCGTTCAAAAAGAATGCTTCAAGAATCTAACATTACCTTCAGTATTGTTTTGAATTAAGTGTTTATTTCTGTCCAAGTTAAACTCTTGCACTGTACTTATCTAATTCACAGATGTTCTATACGATTTCAGGGCTTTGTACTGAAATTAGACAAACCAGAGCACACGTTTCCCTACGCACAGCTGGCAGCTGTGCCGTACCACACCTCGAGATGGGACAGAAGCCTTTCGAGAACAAGAGCAAAGATACGGACTTCAGAGACAAAACACCACTTCAGGTAAGAATTACTAAAAGTAGTTCAAACATGGGCAACAAACCCATCTATATTGTAGTGAAGCGGGGGGGAGGCTGCTTTACATTGGCTTCCTCAGCAAGCATCCCAGTAAGGACCACGGTCCCACCACCCCAGGCATTTTACAGAGCTGCAAAACCCCCAGTGAAGGCAGAACCAGATACTTGTAATATCTGAGGAGTTCCACATGATCCCTCTGCCCACTTGATTTCTACTGCACCAGGTGGCATTTGATCGACCAGTCGGTGCCATATTCATTTTGGTGCAGATATTTCACTGTGACATTTTGCCAGTCTCCTGTCTAACAGTCCCCAATTTATCGCAACTCAAGGAGGTGGCAGCAGTGAATTCCTTTGGGGTCCAGAGCATGCGGTTCGGTACTTTAAGGGAAGAAATTCAGGGAGGAGATTGAAACAAAAGGTGATTCTGGCAAAAAAATCAAAGCCTGGAAAGAGGGCAGAGAGGAAGGACAGCAACGTTTGTGCCCACAGAAGAAAGGATAATTACGGTAGAGTTTTTGCTCCCTAAGCTATAGAATGCCATATGTCTTTAGAGTGCTCCACTAAACTTTTTTTTGTTAAACAAAACTGAAGTCAGAAAATTTGAGTCCCTGTATTTCAGCGTGGTCATAGCCCCAGGAGGAGGCAACTGCAAAGTCTGGTCCAACACAAGAAGGACTGCTGTCCTGCACGGCATCCACCGCCTCAATGGTAAGAGGACAGCTAATTGACGGCAACCAGAGCCCAGAACCTAGAGCATGGAAAGCATTTCCAACAGAGTTTCTAATGCGGACCAACTCATGGCATCAGAGGAAAAACAAACAACCTGAACTATTTTTTCTTTTCCAGTAGAGTAATAACCTGGAGGGAGCTGAGTGAGAAAAACAGCGGGAGTTTGCTCAGTCAGATTTCAATAGAGCCTTTAAACAAGGTTGTCTGGTTCCCCCCACTGGCTCTCCCAGCGTTCTGTCCACGGCAGAGGGCTCTAAAGTGTTGAGAGAGACTTAACCAAAATAACTCCATGAACACCTACTCAGGACGAGGTTACATCTTACTGCTGTGGGCTGGAGATGATCCGTTTGGTAACCACCTAAGTGGCTGCGCAGGCGACAGAAGGAAAATATTTATTGTATTTTGTACGCAGTTAGACCCAGGGAGAGCTTGCAACATGCCTGGCCAGCTTGTCATCATCAGTTGTATTACAGAGCACGTAAGAACAACAAGTTGCAAAAGCCTCGTTGTGCCCCAGACAGTCAGAACTCTCTCTCAGGTCTGTTTTCTGGGGATCTGCTATCAGGCAGGTGAGGGAGCAGGGAGAGCCTGAATCAAACAGAGCCCAAACTGTTAGTTAGCCCTAAGCACCCCAATTTTGGCTGAAAGGGCTGCAATGTAGTTGAAGATCTCCTCCTTTATTACAAGAGGAACACGTAAATGATAGGGCAAGGTTACCTGGTAAATACGACGGAATCTAAAAGCCATGTATTTTGTGTCAATAGACCTGAGCTCAGCCTTTGACAATCCCTAGGCTTGGATAAATTATTTGCAATACCGCAAATGCTGGTCAGAACACCCCTCCTGAGACGACAAACCACTACTGCGCTTTTTGAAAATTACTTGACAATTTGCTGAAAAACAACTGTCTCTGGATGCCTCAGCAGCAGCACATCCCAGGGCCTGATGTGTCGGACATACTGAAGATCTAGGAAAAAAATGCTGTCAGAGGCAGACTCTGCAATACAACTGAAAATTCTGACACTGAAATACATTAATGTAATGACAGTGTGAGTGGAAGACTGCATCTTTTTTCCATCCTCAAGGCAAAACACAATTTTCCTCAGAATGTTTTACCAAAAAAGGAAGGGGGGAGGGGGGGAGAAAAATCAATCAATCAACTTACATGGGTACTGCAACCCAAGGAATACGGAACTACTTACTGACAATAACAAATACATGCTGTTTCCCTTACCTGAGGTGTAGGAGGAGACAATAAATCTGATTTTAGCTCCTTTAATGTCTGTAGTAAGGAGGCTACAGCTTCATCATTCGATGCAGACCAACCATTAACTGTTCTGTTAAACAGAAATACTTTTTCAGTACCAGGGTGATTTGTAGTAATGTTTACATTTGATTCCTTCTCCCCACTGGATGACCTTTCAGTTTTGAGGCTGTACTTATGCGTTATTCACCACACAAAATATGATGAATACACAGAGAAATTAGCAAGTTTTGTTAATTTTTAAGAGTCAAATTTCTAAACAAAGCTGCACAGGATTTATTCAGAAGTCTGTATTTTATACCAGTCTGACATTCTACCATGCAAATTCAGGCTGCAGCAAAACATCACTCGTGTTTCACTCTGCTGCCAAGGAAATCAGAATTACTGCTACGTGGCCGTCACTCCCAACCCCTAGCTCTGCCCTGCCACGCTCAACGGCGTTGCCCATTCTAAACTTGCAGATGTGTTGATTAACCTGGTTTTTTGATTACTCTCTAATTAGATTGCTGCAGTTGCAGCAAATGACTCTTTCCATGAGGTTTTCTCTGGAGTTGTTCTTTTGAAGCAGGGCCACTTGACAGAGCTAGAGCAAACGCAGGCATGCCAGCTTCCAGTGGGAATGGCTGCAGCAGGATGACACCAACCAGTCTGCTGCCACCACAAAACCACAGCTTCGCACAAGGCTGACTCTTGGAAGCAGACAGACCGCTCGATCCCTTCAGCACAGGGCTCTCAGCCACAACCCACGCAAGTTCAGAAGCAGGATGCAAAGAAAACTACTATTTTATGAACAACTACTCACTTATCTACAGTTTTATATATGAACTCATTGAGGTGCACGGCTACAAAAAGCAACTGCTGTCTTATCTTCTCTAGCTGCTGGTGCTGCTGCTGCAAATGCGATTGTTCCGTTTCTTTTGCCGTGGCCTGTTTGGCATTGCGATCTTTGTTTAAGGTACACAACAGTCCTTGCTGACGGTTTGGAGATGGGAGACTTCTTTCTCTTTTTTCTAATATTGCCAGTATTTCCTGCAGCTCTTTAATTCTTTGCTCATCCCTCTGGTGTTGCTGTTCCAAGTGGTGCTATTTGAACAGAATAAGCAGTAGTTAATTGCGTCTTATACACGCGAGTATGTATGTGTCTGTATATGTAAGTGGGTTTTGGGTTTGTTTTTTAACACGCTCACACACAGACTGCAAAATAAAAGCATCACACCTAACCAGCACACTCATCTCAGTGTTCCATATCTCACAGACCACTGGTGGGGAGGTTTATAGCACTTCAGGGCCACCAGGAAGCCCTGCAATGACTCTGGGATGGGCAATTTCTCCATCCCTTTCCAGATGTGGTGACAGACAAGTCTCCAAAGAGCCTGCAAAGCCTCCCTCCTCCTCTAATGAACATGAGGGAGCTGAGAACAAGAAGGGTGAAATCGATACTGCCGCAAACCATAATTAGGAGCCTAGCTCAAAATAAGGGCAATGACATGAACCCTAGTGCAGTTCCAGTCTGTGTTTAAGCCATGTTCTTCTCCGTCTGTTAACACCCAGCAATTCCCAGCATAGGCAAAGACGTAAAGACCATGTCAGGTTCTGGCAACGATAAACCCAGACACAGACTCCTGAAAACAGCTGCATTTGAGAAATGCAGGAAGAGACCTCATCTAATGTGTTTTTCAGAACGCTTTGTCTGAGGGAAGGAAACGTTTCAATTAAAGAACACAACCCACTGGGTTTATCCCAGTTTGTGGGTATTTCAGCGTCAGGCATTCTCACCAGTCTCTCTTGATCTCTCTGCCAGTCCTTCTGTTTCTCCAGCTCTGTTTGCTGCTGCTGCTGCCTTCGCTCTCTCTCTCTCTCCTCTTTTTTGGTTTTATCTTGCTCTTTCATTGTCTTGAAGAGCGACTGCAGTTGTTCCCAGTCAGCTTTCAGCTTCGCCTCCCTTTCCTTCTGGGCCTCTAAGGAATGGATCACCTCTTGCTTTTGACCCTGAAGAGATTCCAGCGTGGCTCGCAATTTGCCGCTGACCTCTCTCTCCTTCTGGGTTTCTTCACAGCACATCCGCACCTCGGCCTCGAGCTGCCTTTTGGAACGAATGGCTTTCTGGCGTGTTTTCTCAATAACAGCAGCTAGCTCCATAGTTCGGGACCTCTCTTCTTCCAGCTGGGCCTGCAGCTCCCGAACAAAGGCTTGTTCCAGCAGCGACTCCCTGTGCTGACAAGAAGCACCTTCTTTCACTCTCATGCTCAACTGTTCAGTCAAAACGCGTTCGTGATTCAAGGAATTCAGGAGCTCCAACGAACGATTTTTCTCAGCATCCAAATTTCTCTGCAGCTCCAACTGTTTGGTCTGTTCCTGGGACAGCAATGCTTCGCAGCGGGAGTGCTCGATCTGGAGCTCCTTGCGGAGATTATCTGTTACCGTTTGCTCGTGCTCTAAGGATACGGCCAGCTGGCTGTTCTGCACCGACTGCAGCTCCAAGGCAGCCTGCAGCTCCTGTTCGAAAGGGGAAGCGTACGTTAACACTCGTGGGCCAGGCTGGCACTCGGCAATTTTCAACCTCCTGTTTTATCCAGGAAGAAATTCAAGGCTGAACTAGAGTAGTTCAGGTATCAAAAAGTTTAACTTAAAGTCACAAGTTTAATTTTCTAATTACCAGTGCCAGAAGCATGCTTGTTAGAAACCAGGCTCCGAGTAACAAAACCCAAGATTGTCATGTTAAAATATCTTCCAGAACGTTATTTTTTCTTCAACTAGGAAGACCCTCAACAGGAAATCACTATTGTTTACATCACTCAGTCACCCTAACAAGTGTCACCTGAAGCAGAAATAATCCACATTGATTTAAAAAGAACCAAAAATCTAAGCAGTAAGAGTAGACGTAAAACCTCGGGATTTTAAAATCATCTGTTTAAAGCGCACGGTGCAGACTGATAAAAACAATCCCTCCCTAGGTGCATTTGGGGAGCCAGCCAAAGGAACGGAGCAGCTGGAGGGGCAGCCCCAAGGCGCTCACAGTCGGAGCCGGCACTGCTGCTCCGAGCAGGGGAGTCTGCCTGCCCCCAGCCAGCACCACCGCTGCTCTTGTAGAAAGCCAGGTCAGACGGGAAGGGCATCAGCTTTCCCTAGTAGGGCTTCGAGGGAGGATTTAGGAACAGAAGGGATGATTTGGGAATGCAAAACCACAGCGATGTGAACCGCGAATGGTTCAACCTATCGTGTAATCCACCTGGGCCGTGCACTTCTCTCTCTGCCTTGGCTAAGACGGTCCCAGCCGTCCCTGCAAGAGCTGTCTGTGTACAACACGGAGGAGGTTAGCACCATGTCCCACCATGCAAGCAGTAACCAAAATCCCAACAAACAAAAATCACCCACAAACCTAATCTTCTACGGGAAAGCTGATGTGAGAGGCCAGACTACAAGGAAGGAGAGTCAGAATTATGTTTCCTCCCTTAGGGCATTTAACTAGGATTGGTTTGGAGTTATCTGGTAGACTTTGGTTGTGGGTTTTAAGTTTGAAAAAGGTTTATGTTAAATCTTCTTCCTTTTCCAGTCACTGTAGGCCTTTTACAAGAACTGAGTCATTGCTATCATAGTATCAGAGAGAAAACTGTTCATTTGTTTTCTCTTCAATTTAGAGGAAAGGGAACAAAAAAAAGTCTTTGGTTAACCTCCAGAAATACATGTCACATTGGAAAGGCTCCAGTTACTCTCTGCCAAGCAAATGTATCACTGGATGGTTTTCTTTATCATCTCAGTTGATCATACACCTCACATCCTCACAGCACGTTTGCTCTGGAATAAAGGGTGCAGTTACACAAACGTAGAGTCTGGCTCTCCCTGCAGAGCAAGGGTCAGTACAAAACTGGTCCCAGGAATGCAAAAGCGTAAGGCTCCGAAAACAATAAGCAGACACCAGGGGTGGGGTGGGATGGGAAGCATACAACTTTTGCTTAATTCTGCATGTGCAATTAAGGAGGGTGGCCAAAAGCTTTAATGCTGTGAAAACAAAATAAACACTATGTACATTCAGTAGAAGTTTGGGGGGTTTTTTAAAGTTATTAAACAAAAGCCACTGGATGTGAAAGACTGCAGAAATAACCTGGTAGTTAACTTTGTGCACCAGGGGAGGGGAACTGAAGCATGGAGATGTGGGGCATTACCTCCAAGGCCTTTGTCTTTTCATCTTCTGCTTTCTTATGCTGAAGCTGTTGTTCCTCAAACAAACCTCGCAGCTCTGTCTCCTTCAGGTGCTCAGTCTGCAGGTCTTCAAGTGCAGCTGTCAAATCCTTTTCTTTTTTTTCCAATTCAAAACTGCAAAGTTCAAAATGACACTTTTATGTTCAGAGCATCCTTCACCAGACATAAGCAAGACACTTTGCCTTACTGTTTGTGAGATGGTCTATTGATTTGTTTCTTTCAGGTGGCCTCTGCTCTTTCTAAAGAGGGTCAGTTTTCAAGTCACAGCTATTTAGCACCTGAAAACATTTACCTCCCTACAAGCAAAGTTCAATTCCTCTATTTAGTAACAATTAGGAGATAGGGAGAAGTTGTCTATCCTGGCAGAGCAAAACTGTTGTCCTGTGAGAGGAAAACATTGGCGTACACTGGGAATAAGTGGGCAGAGAAAAAAAAATACATACACCAGATGACAGGCAAACCGAAGTACCAACCAAAAGACTAAGACAGAAGCTGCAGGAGTAGGGTACGTCAGGGCTGCAGGGAGCTAGTCCCTTCCCTTTTAATTCACCCTTTCAACATACACTTGTTTGCACAACCTTCTCAGTCAAGGCTACAGAAAAGGTAAATATGCGAATTTGAATTGAAGATTAAATACATTTAAGCAGTTGGTAAAGAAAAATTAACATATCCATGAGAAGTGAGAGAGGTTAGCTTTCCTCCTTGTGTTTCCAAGAACTGGACCATTTGTGGATCCAGTGAGTATAAAGCTCTGTTGATGAATAAAATAAACAAATAAATCTACTTCTCACCGTAACTGGTTTATTTCTCTCTGAAGCTCTTCTAGGGATTTCTGAAGCCTTTCATTCTCTTGCTTAGTTTCATAAAGCTCTGATTTCAGGGCTGCTTTTTCTTGATTCAAGAGATCACACGTTTCAGAGGCTCTCTTCTGCTCCTCAGACAGGGTGCCGTGCAAGTCGCTTACAATAGATTTTTCCTGCTGAAGCTTATATTCCAATAATTCAACTAGGATAAGAAAACATTAACAGTTCTTTGTATTACAGAGAACTTGGCAATGTTATCAGTTACGCTGGTTCAGCTGTATTAAAGTGTTCTTGTCCGGAGCGTTCATTTCTTTTCAAACACGAGGTGAACCAGCAGACTCACGTACACGCTACAGCTCTGCCGCTAGTGGACCAGGCAACAGGAGAAGAACATGAAAGCTAGGCGAGACTATGAGAGCTACTGCAAGTAGCCTGTTACTACTGGATTCTAAACCTTGTTAAGCACACCCATCCGTTTACTAGCAAACACGTACATAAAAAATTTCCTGAAAACCAACAAAGCTGGTTTACTATCCCTCACGGCTTTTTGACATGTACACGCTATTTACCAGAGTCACCCTTCAGTTCTGTTGCTTTGGGTTATTTAAAAGTTTCTTTCTTTTCACTGATTTGTCTTAACTACTAATAACTAGAAAGAAGAATTCCTTCCTCTGCTAAAATCATAGGAAACCTGAGTGCATGAGTAAAACTGAAGGATTGTACAGCATCTGCTTCTTTGCAAAAATACCTTTTTTTGCCTCTAGGCAAAAAAGGAAAGAACTGACTTAGCAGACCAGGTAACAAGAACCTGGCGATTACTACCTTTCCTCCGAAGGTGGTGTTCTTGTTTGCTCCCATGATCTTCCACGCTGGTAAGGGTTTCCTGTAACTGCTGTAACTTCTCCTGGTTCTGGAGATGTGTCAAGCGCAGCTGAGCTCGGAGGTCCTGTATTTCAGAGACCAAGCTATTCCGGTCTGAGGAGAAAAGGTGCTCTACAACCATCTGCCTCTGTTCCTCCTGAAAACAAACCAACTATTAAATCTACAAGGCCAGTCCCGTATTTTCGACAAAGACAAACCCTAGAGAAGCCCTTGCAGTACAAGTTTTATATGGAGGAAACTTCAAATGACAAAGTTTGTGCTTCCTATCAATGCAAAATGTTAGCGTTAAGTAAAAACTCCACTTCACTAGATTCCAAATAGAGTAATAATTATTAATAATAGCTTATACATCATCATTATGACAAACCATCTGGTCTGAACCTAAAAACTAAGTATTATCAGCAAAAAAAATGTCAAACGGATTCAGAATCAGCTCAATATATACCCTGTGCAAGAGAAGGCTGTAAAGCTCTGGATGGAAATCTTCCGCTCCTTCCCTTTTTATCAAATATTTCCTTTTCTCTATCACAATCTCCAGGTCACTATTTTTTCTGGAGGACAGTTAAAATAATCAATAGGCTTTGTAACACAATATACAACTTTTGAGAAAAATGGTGCCAAAATGTAGACTAACAAAGCCTACTGATCCCACACAATCTGGATTAGTGCACAAGGTAAGATTTAACAACAGAAGTAATAAAACTGCAAAAACCTTAAAAAAATACAGGGGAATAGAAGTAGTGATTTACGAGCATAACACTGTAAGAGGTTTTCTTACTTGTTGTTTCATGATATACTCCAGTTTCTCCACTAATGAACCTTCGTCACCAGACCCAAGATTGGAGAAGTGAGACTTCAAGTCAATTTGCAACACGTTTCTCTCCTTCTCAAACACGCTCTGTACCGCCTGCAGAAGTTCTCCTCTCCAGTCAGCAGCAACACTGCAATGTTCCTGGTAAAAAAAAGTATTTTTTTTTCTTTAAAATGGCATCTCTCAATCTCTAATGTACTTTCATACCATTACTCTGTAGGGGTATACCTATCTGTTAATTTAAGCAGACCAAAGGTGTTTAAAGAGGCGTGTTCAAATCAGAAAGGCCAGAGTCCCTTGCTCCTCATACATATACATACATACATACTAACTACATAACAATATACAGTTCTGTATGTATAAAAAACTGGTTACGTGGCTTTAAAGGATGGTTTTATTGTCATACCTTGTCTCCTCTATCTGCCACCTTGCTCAGGTAATCTTTCAGCGACTGTATAGCATTCAGCAAGGCTAAGCCCTCCTTCTGCCATCCCTCCATCGCCGCTCTGGTCTGATGAACATTTTTCAGCTCCCTAAAACCAAAGGGATGCTCTGACAAAGCCAATATTTTGCGGCTCTCCTCGTATACCATCTTCAGCACAGTCTGAGGAAAAAAAAAAAATAAAAATCCCAACACGTAATATTAGGAAAGAGGCATCAGCATCCTGACAGCGCGAGAGCCGGATGGGCACTAGACGACAGCAATGAGGCGGCTGGCCGAGGCTGTGGTACAGATAAAGCGGCTCTGCCCTGCGACTGGGCATGCCAGATAAACGAAGAATACACATATACACACACACACGTACAGAGTGAGCCAACAGTTACCAGAGAATTTTTATCTCTTAACAACTGAGGTGAAATATTTAAGACTAGAGTGCCCACCCTATTCTTAAATATTCACGCTGTGACAGTACAACTGGCAGCGCATCTTACTGCTGCGCATACCAACGTCCTGATACGCCATTAACTCAAAGGACTGTACGTGATCTTTGCTGGTTCTGAATTATTTAGCTAACTTTCTTGGGAACAGGTTAAATTCTGACAAGTCTGAAGCCACGATACTAAACCCCACTGATATCAGAAACCTGAATTGCATATTTAGACAACTTTGGCTTAATTTAGCAGATTATGTACAAAGAATATCTCCCAAAATAATCAGTCAATAATTTACACAGTGGAAATTGTTTCCCCTAACACTGCCAGGCAAAATAATCTCTTTTAAATAAATTCCCTGTTCAAAAATTATTACATCATGCACAGATGTTTCCTGGTCTCTTTTGCAGGAAGGTTGCTGGAGGTTGCAGTCCTTTTCTACCTACATCTCATAACAAAAATATCCTAAACTGGACGGGGAGCTGTTTCCCATTGCTACTCACTTTAACAACAACAATACGGAGTACTTTTCTTTCACTCTTGATGTTCTTTGTTTGCAATTTTTGAACAACTTAACTTTTGAAACAACCGGAGTTGCTTTTCTGACACCGGAATCAAAGTAGCGATTACTTCAAGAACTAACGCCAAAAGATGAAAACCTTTAGTAAATACAAACAAGAGCAGCACACTAAAGTGTTCAAACAACATTCAGTACTGGAGTACGCACTCAGATCTTACAGCCAGTAAAGTCTAGATCCTTGAAACTAAACAAAAAAATTCTCTGTTTCTTAAGAGAAAATTCACCTCTTCCATGAAGTCTATGAAACTATGCTCTTTCAGAATTAGTAATTTTTCAGATTCAGAATCAGAGAATGAATTGGGTTGGAAGGGACCTTTTAAGATCACCTAGTCCAACCCTCCTGCCACAGGCATGGGGACATTTCCACTAGCCCAGGTTGCCCAAAGCCCCATCCAACCTGGCCTTCAACACTGCCAGGGAGCCAGGGGCAGCCACAGCTTCTCGGGGCANTATGCAAGACTTTGCACTTGGCCTTGTTGAACCTCATGAGGTTCATGTGGGCCCTCTCCTCCAGCCTGTCAAGGTCCCTCTGGATGGCATTCCTTCCCTCACATGAATCAACTGCACCACCCAGTTTGGTGTTATCCACAAACTTGCTGAAAGCGCACTCGATCCCACTGTCAATGCCATTAATGAAGATGTTAAATGTTATTGATCCCAGTACAGACTCTTGAGGAACACTATTCATTACTAGTTTCCACTTGGACATTGAGCTGTTGATTGTAACTCTCCGGATGTAGCCATCCAGCCAATTCCTTATCCATTCGACAGTCCATCCATCAAATCCATCTCTCTCCAATTTAGAGGCAAGAATGTTGTGGGGGACCATATCACAGGCCTTGCAGAAGCCCAGGTAAATGACATCACTTGCTCTTCCCTCATCCACCAATACAGTGACTCCATCGTAGAAGGCCCCAGACTAGCCAGGCACAATTTGCCCTTGGTGAAGCCATGTTGGCTGTATCTAATCATCTTCTCCTACCATTGTGGTTTAACCTGGCCGGCCACTAAAATGACCACATAGCTGTTTGCTCACTCCCCCCTCCAGTGGGATAGGGGGAGAGAAATGGGGGGGCGGGGGGGGAAGTAGAACTCATGGGTTGAGATAAAGANGCTGGTATGAGAAGCTGAGAAGTCCTTGACTGCTTGGCAACATCTACAACATCAGTGTGTTATCAACATTATTCTCATCCTAAATCCAAAACACAGCACTGTACCAGCTGCCAGGAATAAAATTAATTCTATCCCAGCTGAAACCAGGACACTTGCAATGGGAGGGACTTCATTTGCCCAGTCCTTGCCTTGAGGTGCAAGGACTTAAGATGTGAGAAGAGTGATTGCCAGTGAAAACTTGGCAAAAAAAAAGTTGTTGAGTACCTCAGCCTTGTCAGCTGTCACTAGTTCTCCTGTCTTATTTATCACACGTGTGTGTGTGTGTACATACAAATTGGTTTTAATCTTCCTTTTCTGTCCAATGTACTTGTTGAAGCCCTTATTATTATTCCTCCTCACATTCCTTACCAAATTCCTCTCCAACTGTGCCTTAGCTTGCCTGATCCCATCCCTACACTTCCAGGCAGCGTCCCAATATTCTTCCCAGGTCACACATCGCTGGTTCCACTGCCTGCGCATTTCCTTCTCACACTTTAGTTCGACCAGGGGCCATGCTTGGCTACTGCCTTCCTTGCCTGATTTCTTACACATGGGAATCAAAAGCTCTGGTGCTCCAAGAAAGGCATCCTTAAACAGCAGCCAGCTCTGTTCTGCTCCTTTATCCCTGAGGGCAGATTCCCAGGGAGTCTCATCCACAAATTCCTTAAACAACTGAAAGCTTGCTCTCCTAAAATTCAGGGTCCTGACTCTACTCTGTTTTATGAGGACAGATCTGTACACTCAATCCTGGTTTGTTTGCTTGTTTTTACATAGAGACAAACACCGCTACCTCTCCTTCCTTGCCTGTCTCTTCTGAACAGTTTATAGCCATCGATTGCATCACTCCAATCGTGTGATTTGTCCCACCAAGTTTCAGTGATAGCAACGAGATCGTAGCTTTCTAGCTGCACAGTGACTTCCAGCTCCTCCTGCTTGTTACCCATGCTATGTGCATCGGTGCAGAGGCTCTTCACTTGGGCTGTTGACTGTGTTACCTTTTTGGAGGAACAAGCCCCAGTTTCTTTGAGACTTTTCATGGGTGTTGCCCTGTTCATTCCTAATACATCAGCAGCCCCTGACTCTGTTGCTCAAAATCTGTCCTTTTCTCCCGTTGAGTCTAATTTAAAGTTCTCGTTATAGGTTTGGCCAGCTTATTGCTGAAGACACTCTTGTCCCGCTTGGGTGAAACCCATCAGCTCCCAACAGACCTGGCTTCTCAAAGGTAGATCCATGATCACAGAAACTAAAACCTTGAGTAAAGCACCAGCTACACAGCCAGGCAATTCACCTGCTCGTGTCCTCCATCCTGGACCCCTTCCTCGCACTGGGAGGATAGAGGAGACCACCACCAGTGCTCCCAATCCTTTTAACATTGATCCGAGGGACATTAGTCTCTTTTGATGGTTCCAAGTTGCCTTGTTACAGCATTGTTAGACCCTACATGGAACAGTAGGAGCAGATGATAATCTGCTGGGCTCACCAGGCTTGGCAGCCTCTCAGCAATGTCATGAATACAAGCTCCCGTTAGGCAGCAAGCTTCTCTAGAGAAATTGTCTGGATGGAAAATGGGTGCTTCAGTGACTCTCAGTAAGGAATCTCCAATTTCTAATACTTTACATGCTTTTCTGGTGGCACTGAGTCTCATGCAAGTGGGTGGTTGCATCAACTTTGCATGGTTGGCTTTCCCTGGATCATATCAGTTACTCAATGTGCTCTTCATCCTCCATCCCCAGAGCATCATGTCTGTTATGAAGGGGCACTGCAGAGGATGGAGGAAGGTTCTTCCTTCTGACCTGAGCAGAGATAAGGGTCCAATTTCCTTCATCTTGTGAGTTACTTGTGTCAGTCAGCTTGAGTTCAAATTCAGGCTTACGTTCCCCTTGCACAGCCTTCCTTCATTGCACAGATCTTCCTTCATTTTGCTGCGCAAGCTGAAAGAACCTGCTAAACATTTTAGGAGGCAGCATGCACTTTCTAGGAAGTGTATTTCTAGTTTCTTATTGCTCAAGTTTCTTCAAGTATTTGGACTCCCTGTAGCCAAGTGCCCTTACCCATGTACTTCTCACCAGCCTCACAGATGCGATGATTCAGGGAATTTCTCCCTTTCACCAGCTGGAATTCCTGGAATGGCTGAGAGCTTGTTCAGCTGCAGCACCAAACCACAGTCCCAGGCATATGCTTTCTTAAACTTGCCTTACTGACTGCAGTAAGCAACCACTGCTCAGTCTTCTGTATACTCTTCATGCTCCTTGAACTGACTCTGATGAAAGAATCCTCCGCACCTTGCCGTGGTGTTTCCACAGCTCTCCACCGTATTAGAATGACAAGAATAGGCAGGGGAGCAGGATGCCAGCTAGCTATGCTTATTTATGAAACAGCTTTCTGTAAAGCCTCCAAGACAAACCCGTGGATCAGACCGATCAGTACCACCACATGCTGGAACATCCCCAGTGCTGTCCCAGCAAAACTTTTTCAATTCCAGCAAGTACAAGTAAGATGTCAGTAAATTTGTCACATGAAAGATGCAAAAATGACTCAAGAACCATGATCAACTTGAAGTTTAAACTATTACGGTACAGTTTACAGTGTAAAGGTAGCAGCTACCTCTATTTTATATTCACATTTCAGTTTTAATTTGCTGGAATGCTTAGACTACTCATATATTACCTTCAGCTGTGGTGAAAGTATTTCCTTTTCTCTCATTGATTCCATAGTATCTGGAAACATTCCACGGTACTGCAGATAAGCCGTGAAACTAGGATCTAGGTGGTCTGACATTTGTAGCTCCTGCTTTAGTTTAGCTGCCAAATTTGAGCTGGTATCTGAAAAAAAATAGACAGCCCCCACCCCCACAATAGTTACAAAGATGAAGAGAACATGAAACCAGCATAACTGTTTGCAAAATAACCATGAGTTCTTCTGTTAGTATGATTGCAGGGTCAGTTGAAGTTAGTTGGTTGAGATCTCAACTAACTTGAACAAGTAAAAAGGTTGTGAGTTGCCTTTAGCACCAGAGAAAGCGTTGTAGCGTACTTAAGCCAGGACTCGTTAAAATCCCACGTCTCCTTTTCAGTATGTTAAGATGAAAAGGGGAAAGCAGACTTCCACTAGCACAAGTATACAAGCCTTTCTAAACAAAGAACCACCTGACAAAGCACAGCTTTCAAATAAAAGACCTACAGTAAAAGAAAATATCAAAAAGAGGAAACATTTTATATAATATAATATTTTTATACTGAAGTTAAGAAAAGGTGAAAGGAGTCTACAAACAAAGTTCAACTTACTGCTGCCATATCCATCGCTCATCGCATCTATGGCAGATGCTCTTGATCTTACATCATCTTGTAAATCAGAAGGGGTTAAAGTTAGATTATCAGCTTCTCTCATCTGCTTGGAAATAATTTTTTCACGTTAATTTAGTTTTCTGAATCCAGCTGTAGAGTTTTCTGTATTTATAACAACTTTGTTACTACAGCAGATTTTAGCGAATGCCTACGTGACCATAGTGTTTGTTAGAGATGGCAAATACCACGATGAATGCAACATTGCTGCTCTTTGCAAGCCATTCCATCCCCTTTTTTTCCTCCCTTTCAATAGTCTTAAGAAACAAACATGTATTTATAATTAATAGCCCTTCAAGAGCAAGGCAGAAGAATATACAACCGAAGATTAATTTTCTGAAGTACAGACTTTATCTTCCTGTGAAATGATACAGACACAAATACATAAAATACTTCCACTACAAAGAAAAACCTCTATTATCTATTTTTGAAAGTTTCTTCTAACGCTCAACAACATATATTCATAAGTGGAAAACTGTTACAGTAAATTGAGTACTATGGTAGCAAAAAGTTTTACACAATGACTTGCACATGAAGTATTAATATAAAGTTATTAATTACTTCCATGTAGCGTCACTGCGAAAGTATCAGGATTTGAAGAGTCCTCTCAACAAATCTTCTGAGAGCACAAGAGCAATACTCATGTTTTTACTGACAACACGTCAGCAGCGTATAGTTGTACAGGACGCAAAGCCTGCTGTAAGCAGCCTGTTGATCAATTTTACCTTTTGGAAGACTGTTTTCAATTATTCGAAGTTGTGGTAAACAATGTTTAACAACTAACAATTGTACATAAAGAACATTACTGGACCTACCCCTCTCGGTATTTAAGTTCCTACTACCTGGAGCCAATGGCCCAGCAGTGATCTGAGGGGGACAGAGCTGAGTGGTCTTGTTTAATTACAATTAAATCAGACATGAAATATGACTTACCAAAATCTTCTTCTCCATATCTTGGTCATCATCAACAGAGTAGGTACTTTCAGAGAAAGCTGGAGATTTTCTATCTACTCCCACTGCTGCTTCCTCACTGCCATTTTCATACACCTTAGAATCTCCCAGCAACACAGAATTATCTTCTTGCATGGATGACCTGGTGTGCATCACTTCAAAATCTGTGCTTTCAACTTCTGAAAAGGGCGTCAGATGAAGCTCTGGCTGAAGTTCCAGGCTCATATCTTGCTTTCTCACTATCTCAGGCGAGCCCCAGGAAGCCATATCTGCAATGAAATTCTGGAAGTCTTTTGAACTGTCTTTGTCTATGTCCAAGTTGTGTTTTGGAAAATCAGGAGTTTGATGAATTTCCAATGTTTCCTGGCAATGCTTTTTCAAATCTTGCTCCTCTTCAGAGTTGTTGATCACATCCAATTCCCGAGTCAAGATATTTTCTTGTGATTGATTAATCTGAGTTTTTGGATTTATATTGCGAGTCGTCAAGTCAAACATAACTTCATCTTTTTTCTACAATAGAGTAAACATATTAATAGTTTAATGGAAATTAAATATGAACTTACAAACTGAAAACCACACATTTTTAAAGATCTTCTCAAATTTAGTAGTCATATCTATTATTATTCCCAGGTTTTATGTAAAAATGATCTGACGGTTTAATATATTTTCCATGCCAGCTAACCAGGTTTGTTAACAAGCAGATCATCAATAAGAAAAAAAATAAAATCTGTACAATAAGCAAATGTATTTCTGCAGTGCTGTCTTTTCTATCAATCAGGAAAAAAGGGTATTCCTTGTAGCTGTGTAGATAATCTTCCTACTTTCAAATAAATACAAAACCTGTTGCTTTCCTAACTGGACAAATCTCCTGAACTATCTTAAGGCTTAATTCCTGACCCAGGGCACCAGGAAAAAAATGGTTAAGAAGTCTACAGACGGTTCCCATGCCTACCATTTCAACGCAGGAGAAACTGTCGACCATCTACTTCTAGTCACTGGAGGGAAGAGCAACATGGATTCACATGTCCCATCATGTGAGATGCACAGCAGCCATACATACAGACATGCTATATCCTAAACTGCAGTAGGGCCATACTTGTACCTTTTAGCATCCTGTTCCCCCAGGGATACTCTACTCCTGTTGGGTTTTTTTGTTTGTTTGTTTGTTTGTTTTTTTAATTAATTTTTCCAAGCATCAAACAACAAACTTGGCTCTCTGCTGATCAGCAACACTGCAGACCATTTCTCAAACTGTGACTCCATAAAAACAGAGACGCTAGGTCAGACCAAAGCCTTTCTACCCAACCACCATCTCTGACGGAGGCCAACAGGGAAACACAGCTAGCATGAGCACCACAGGTGTCCGTCTTCCTCAGCTCTTGTGAACCTTGCACATACCTAGTTCTTTTCCAGCCTGAGGGCTTGGGTATCCAAATGGCCACAGAACCTTTCCAGCATCTTTCCCCTAGTGTGAGGGCATGGTCACTGCCCAGGTCAAGGCTAGAATGGTTTGGGCAAACTGCTGAGACAGCTGAATAACATCAATACTGTGCCATGGAGCATGCAGGTACATCCCTGCCTACCTTGCTACAAAGGCTCTCATTTAGTCAGCGTTTCTATATAGAGAGCTTTCTTCCCTTCCCAAGGCTTCTTGAAGTTATTGTTCTCTTTCTATGACCTTAATGCTCTTTTCAACAACCAGGTGTGTCAGACACCACAGGAAGGCTGCTGGTGCAGAGCCACTGCTCTAACAAGTCCCACTGCTTGCTCCAGAAGTTAAACCTTCTGTCTTTCAGCCTCTAAACCTGTTACTCACTCCACCTGGAGGCTGATATCCAAATGGAACATCTCTGAACCACATCATGAAAATCCTTTTACCCTGAGGTTGTAACCTCAGGGATGCAGTGTGGTAGGACATGCCATCACCAAGTGATTAAGGAACCCTAAGTCTAGTGTCCAACTCGCTGTAATTTCAGGGCTTACTGATGCCATGAATAGAATCATAGAATCATGGAATGGTTTGGGTTGGAAGGGATCTCAAAGCCCATCTAGTTCCAACCCCCTGCCATGGGCCGGGACACCCTCCACTAGACCAGGTTGCCCAGAATACAGACACTGCAAAGGGCAAAGCAGGCAGAGCGGTGCTCATGGCAAAGGCTGTGCCTCTTCTGTGGCCAGAGGGAGACTCCAGAGCATATACTGAGCATACCAAGCTGCTAATGCCTCCACAACTTAGGCAGAAGGTCTGGCTGCCTTGCTCCCTCCACATTTTTATCTTCAGTGCTCCAGGCAGTGAATCCTCCCAAAGCCCCCTCCCAAACTGGCCCACCCACTGCTTTAAGCACGGTCTGTTTTCCCTCCTTTACTGTCATCATCCCGAGGAAGGTTTAAGAGGACCAGAACACGCTTTCTGCAAAGGAACGCTGTGGACAGCAGAGCTTTGCCCTGTCCTTGCAGAGTGGTATCTCCCCAGGCATGCCTGCCAAGCTCCCCGCAATCCAAGGCCTGCACAACCCAGGCCACATACGCCATCAACATCTTTCTCTTTGAGTTTTTGGTTGATTGTTCCTTCAGTCGCTTCATCTAAGTCGTTTTAAGATAAAATCACTCTTTTGACCTCTTGGATTCGGCAGCTAAGAGCCTAAATAATGCACTGTTTGAAAATATATGTCTTTTAGTTTATTTTAAACCTGCCACTATGCAAATTTAATTTCATTCCATGCCTCTTACATTGTAAGATGCAGTGAATAATTGTTCTCTTTCATTTTAGACGATTACCTTAATGCTTTTGTGCTAATCATCCATCTTAGCTGATGATTCCTAGCACATTTTAAGCCTACTGCTCACTGCAAGTACTTTACCCTTTTAGCTGCTCCTCCAGCTTCCATTTTAATATATTCCCTAACTTTCACATTGTTCTCACTTTTGAACCCAAGAATAACTGAGGGGGTTTCTTTGCTCCTCTAAGAATGCTGCATTTGTTTGTGTTACGTTCACTATTACACAAAGGCTCTTCAGTATTAATGATTTGTACCAACTCTCATTCACTATTCAGGGTTAAGTAAAGAGCTGCTTAATCTCACGTGGATTTTCTGTCTCGGTACTCCAAGCAGCAGACATTTCTTTTCCAGTGAAGATGTTCTCTATGATGGCAGTTAGCTAATCCATACTAAAACAATTGGAAGTACCCAAATATTGCTGTTTTTCCCCTTCTCCAGCTCTCAGGGTCATGGTCACTATGTTGCTCAGATAGTTGATGTTCTAAACCAAATATTGTACTTTTCCTTACCCGCTGCTGAAAAGCCATCTTCCCTTCCCATTATGCAGGGGCAACTAGTACAGTATAAGTCAACCACCTTGAATTCTTATACCCATATCATACTGCCAATTAGGACCCCCAAAATCCACACAAAACTAACACCTAACTTTTTTCCTTTCCTATGCACTCAGAAAGTCTTTCAGTTAGTAAAAGTTAGTAAGCTCTCTTACTAAGACTTATCACCTCTGTAAGCCAGCCTTAAAAGACAGTAAGTTAGTATATGACAGACAACTATAGCTCTCTGAAAAAACAGGTCATCTGGGTCCTACTAGTTTCCAAAATTGAGTGATTCAATAAAAGTTCACATTAAGTTATCTGGAGCAAACGGTTCTAGAAAAGATTCAGAGTAAATACAAGAGAGAGTCACAGTAAATAAAGATTCCTAAAAAAACATGATACATGGCAAAGTATTTTCAAGTAGTTCGCCAAGAGAGGCATAAATCGTGGCAAACGTGGTCCTAGTAGCTCGTGGTGGGTTGACCTTGACTGGCTGCCAGCTGCCCACCCAGCCGCTCTCTCACTCTCCATCCTCAACAGATCAGGGGGAGAAAATAAGATGGAAAGAGCTCGTGGGTGGAGATGAAGACAGGGATATCACCTACTAACTACTCTCACGGGCAAAACAGACTTGACTTGGGGAAAATGTATTTAATTTCTTGCCATTAAAAACAGAGTTGGATGACAAGACACAAACACTGAAAGAGCCCCCCCTGCCTGGCTCGATTTCTCCCCAGACTCAATTTCACACCTTCATTCCAAACTCCTCCACTTCCTCCCTGTGGTGTGGATATCTGCTCCAGCACTGTCTCTTCCATGGGCTGTTTCTCACACTTTTTTCTCCTCACTGGCTGGGCAGTGGTTTGCCCTCTCTTAAATAAGTTTTCGCAGTGGTGCCACGCACATGGCCGATCAGCTCAGTTGCGTCCTGCGGTGGAACCAGCTTTCCCCAGCATGGAGCAGCCCTGGCCTTTTCTTATAGAGGCCCCCCTGCAGCTCCCCCAATGCCAACACCTTGCCACCTACACCTTAGGATCCACACCCAAAATCATATCCGGCTCAGACAAACTGACTGGATTAGGTTTCCACACATCCTCGCCCTGTTCCTAAGACCATCCAGGTATCTACCTCTAGCCACCGCTGGAGAAACTACACCAAGACAGACAGACCCTTCAACTGACTCAGCCATTTTTATGCCACAGTATTCAGCTTCACCCTGCCTTACAGCACTGAAGAGAATAAACTATAGGGCTTTATATGACACATAAAATTGGATTATTTTAAAAAACAAGTAATAATATTGAAATACAAATCACATACCGGTTCATCAGTAGGGGAAGCCAGTACTGCAAATGACTGATCAACATTTGCTTCCAGTTCTTCCAATTCCTCCATTCCTTTAAGGGCTTCACCTTTTCCTTCTCCCCAGCAGAACGGCTTGGCAAGGTTAGTCTCTTCATGACTATGTTGCTCCTTGAGCTTGTACAACTCCAACTGTGAAATAAGTTCACCTCTTTCCAACCGTAAGGCTTCAAGCTCTTTCACATATGCCTCAATTTGATCTTTCAGTTTTGTAGCGCTACCTTGCAGTTCACCGATTTCTCTCTGATAAGCCACTTCTTTCTGATTCAGTGCTTGCACCTGGAAATTAAGTCTCGAAACTTCTAACTGAAGACTATAAACATCTTGAGCCTGACTTGCTTCTCTCTTTTCTAACTCTGTTTGAAGCTCTGCTGCCTTTTTTGTTAAGTACTGCAACTTGCCTGTTTCAGCTTCTCGTTGATCTGCCATAGTCTTCATTTGCCTATCTTTCTCTAGAATATTTGCTTCCCTTTCTCGCACAGTATCTTCAAGTTCTTGAATGCGAAAAGTCCTCATCTTTGCTTCAACCTCTCCCTGAGAGGTTCGGAAAAGGCTGTACTCTTCCTGAAGTGCATTGTACTGCATTCGCAAAGAGGTCAGCTCTGCAATGCGCCGCTCTGATGACTCTCGTAATTTTTGGCATTTTTTCTCCAAAATTTCCATTTCCATTTTGAACTGCAATTCCTTCTCTTCCAGTTGCTGCTGCAGAGCTGCTCTAGCAGTTGAGACAAGCTCTAGTTCCTCCTGAAGTTCTCTCACTTTGGAGAGTAGCAATGCGTTTCTTCTGTTTGGATCAATATCACCCTGACAATCTACCAGTCCCTTCTTCAACTCATTCTGAAGGTTTTCCACTGGCTTTCCCAATGCAAGTTGATAGAGATCGTCTTGGTTGTCACTAACTTCATGACATACCGGTCCAAATTGTGCCAGCTCTTTTTGAAGCTTCTCAATTACTCCATGGAGTTGCTCTACCTCTTCATCTTTGTCCCTACGCAGCCTTTCCTGATCTCCACGAAGATGCTCGACAAGTGATCTGAGTTCTTCAATTTCAGATTTTTGCTCTTCCACAACCTGAGCAAAAGGATAAGGTCTGAAAATTACTGTATGTAGGCAGAATTACTATTGCACGTAGAGTTTAAATTACATTTTCCTTCTGGATCACGTAGGCATTAAATCACACATTTAACATCAGGAAGAATTGCACACTTCAGCTGGTAGCTACTCAGAATACTCTCTACTTTCCTAAGAGAATTATCAAATAGATTTAATTTACAGTAAGATCCTGTATACCTTGCTTCCCTCCAAAAATAAAGCAATGAACATACAGTAAGCACTCTTACTTTATTCTCCAGAGTATTCTCTAGCTCGTGCTGGAGCCTCTTCACCTGCTCATTCAAGTGATCGATTTCTTGATTCTTTTCTTGAAGTAGAGCTTGTGGGAACGACAAAGCTGAGGAATCACTAATACCTGGGTACTGATTTTGCTTCACATTAAGTTTTGTTAGATCCTCCTGATCAGAAAAAACAGCACTCTCATTAGAAAGGACTTACTTTCTCTCCTAACCTAATGGCAGAACAGAACCAAGGGCTTTATTTAAACATTCTCCTCCTTACCATAACATTAAAGATCTCAAGAACACAACAACAGCTACTGGATTAGATTGCCAAAATGTTTCTCAACTTTCAAGGTAAAAGATGAACATTCCAGTTGCCAGACTGACAACCAGCCAGTTTTCTAACTTGTCACATTTGCTATGGCTGTAGAGGTCAGGTACGCACACAAAACTGTAGTGTTTACTAAATGAGAACACTGTAGTTCATAACTTGCCAGGGCTAGAAAAAGCTAAGCTTTTTATTTAAATCAAATGGCTGTAGAAGATAATGCCATAAGCATGAATCTAGAGTATCGGGGCAGTTTTGTTCCACAATAACCAGCATTGGCCTTGGAACAGTAATGCAATATTCCCTTGACAAGAGAAACAAATTATCTGTTTATAACATCATGAAATGAAGACCACAACACTCAAGAAAGGAGGTCTCAAGTCTTAGCTGGCGCACGCTAAAGCTGAAGAAACCTACCTTCAAGTGTGCATTCTCTAACTGCAGCTGGCTGATGCTGGAAGTGCTAAGGTTTTTTTGCACCTCTAACTGCAAGTTCAGCTGCAATATCTCCTCGTTTTTACTGATCAAATTGTCTTTATATTGTTCTAGTTGGTCTAACAAGCTTGCAATCTAAAAAAAAAAAAAAAAGAAAAAAGAGAAAAAAATGCATAGTTGTTTCAATTAAGTCCTCTTATTTAAGCAAAGAAGATAAAACTTCATTCATTGCCTTATTTACTGAGAACAAGTAACTTCAGCAAATTCTATGATTTAAACTCTCTCTAATCAGTTTGCATTAATAGAATACTTGAGACGTAAAAAGAGAGTAAGAAGCTAGTGTTCCAGCTCCTCAGCTGCAAAACCAAAAGTACTACTAAGGTGGTTTTCCATTTTCTTTAAAAATAAAAATAGCTAACTGCTCGTAAAAGATACATTAACCCATGTTCTGAATAATCAAGCCTTGACCACTGATGTAATTTGACATAACAGGAGACATGTTAGAATTTGATGGCTAATGTAATCACAAGCAGTTAACATAATTGCGATTTTGCTCCTCCTAGAAGATGGCAATTAGCACTGCAGAGCTAATCCCAGCAATCAAAATTCTTAGCATCAACTCCTTCAAGCTGTAAAAGAGTCAGTAAAGACACATTTCTCTGCTTGTAGCTGTTTGACAGCTTGAGAGCAAAGAGCTGCTTGGAAACGCTGTGATCTTGCCACCCACAGGTTTTACCCTAATAAAATAAACCTAAATAAATGAGATTTTTTGCCCTAATGGGTAGCAAGGTATAAAGGGCTTGTCCCTTCTGTTCTTGAATTACCGCTGACTCTCAGTCAGACCAAAATATATCTACCTTCCGCTCCACTTCCACTTTGGAAGGAAAGGAAAATCAGTTTACAGCAGATATTGATCAATCGGTCTCAAAGCTGATAGGACTCATGACGTGACAGTTTCCAGTGGGAGGAGAGACGGACACAAAACAGAACAAAGCAAGAAAAGGGAAGGTTAGGTGACACCAAAGCAGAGAGAATACTGGGCAAGAAGACACATTTACTACATCAGTAGTCATCGGGCTTTGGAATGGCTTAAATTCACAGCTACAAGGTTGCACAAAATGTTTCTGCAGTTACGTGAGTGAGTCAGAAATCCACGGGACCCTACCAGAGCTCTTACCTCTCTGTCTTTGGTCTGAAGTGCTTCCTGCTCTGCCTGTAACTGCTCCTTCAGCACGGGGGCAGAACTGCCGTCTGCTGGTACTCTGTGCCTCGCTTCATCCAGTTTAGACTGTAGGGCAGAGATCTGGATCAGGTTATTGTACTGTTGCTGTTGCAATGCCTCTTTATCCTGCAAAACATTTTTTTTAAAATGTTAGAATTAATTGCTGTCAATATACATATCCACCAAACCAGAACAATCCTGCCAAAACACTTCATCGTCCCTGGCAAACCCCAGTACAAGAAGAGAAATACTTAATCTCAGTGGCCTACGTTTTAGCTCACTTCTTACCCCTTTATTTCTTCTAACAACTTCTGAAACTTTAGCATTCAGTGATAATTATACTTTCTCAATTACACAGCAGTTTATACGTTTAATAACCCAAACGTCTTGTTCCTGTAGCCATTTCCACATTTATAGTGATACCATATATTTGCCAAGCTAAACTTAAGAGATAGAGAGGTTTGGGTAGATCTACAACCTACTACAGGACCACCACATGAAGTCAGAATGTTTCTCCTAGCATTCTCCTGTTGCCATGTTCCGAGGTTGCTACAGTGACCCAGGAAAAGCAAATGGCAACCCAGGCAAAAATGAGAGCTTTACGTAACACACCTCCACTGTAAAACCTTCTTCTGGATGCCCACGCAGATGTAGGCTAACGTGGTATTTCACCCATACCAAAACCCATAGGACAGCAGACTCCCTAGGGAGCTCCATTTTCAAGACCTCATGCCAACAGATGGGGAATCCTCCCAGCACAACCCTAACCAGAAGTGTCAATGTTACGTACCAACCACCCGAACAACTGAAAGGAATCGGACCAGGAAAAAAGAAAGACCTGCTCCACGCACATGGCGGCAGGATAAATGGATCTGCTAGCTGTGAGTTTAGGCAGTATTCTTCACAGAAAGATACCGTTCCATATTGAAAATCACTCTTTCCGGACTTATTTTTTATTAGTGCTAGTCTCCATTATCTGCAATGCCTACATTTTTCATATGTTGGAATTTGGGGAAAATAAAAATCCATAATTGTCATTCACATCAAGTGTATTTTTACAGGAAAATTTCATGACATGCACTCATCCTTAGAGCTCTATTGTCAGTGATTTACTGCATGAAATTGCTTCCAGACAAGCTATTATAATGCCTACAGTTGGCAAATTGAATAGTAAAGCCTTGTTTAAAGCTGATTAATTAGGTTTTTTGGGAAAAAAAATCTGGATTTGACTTATTTAGGATTTTTAAGAACGTTCAATGTCCTGGGACATTCAGAGAGCTAAAAGAATATTTTGAATGCACGTGGCTAAAGAAAGCCTGTTTAACAGAAAGTTGAGATTTCAGAGAACAGAGCAACTTGCCAAAAGCAGCATCACACAGTCTCCATCCACTCCAAGGCAAGCCAGACAGAAAGCGAATGGGCACGGCTTTTGCAGATTTGGATAATATCACAGCTGGGAAGGATCCCCGGAGCTCTCTGGTCCAACCTCTGACTCAAAGCAGAGCCAACTTGGCTCTGCTCAGTGCCTCGGCCAGCCGAATTCTGAACACCTCCAAGTCACAGAGACCCCCACTGCCACCTTGAGCCCCTTTTTCAACATTTGGTTGCCCCCCGTACAACTGTTTCCCACTACCATTTGATTGGAATTTCCCTTGTTGCAGTTTATGCTCATATCTTCTCATCCTTTCACTGTGCACCTCCAAGTCTGACTTCATCTTCTCTATAACCTCACATTACGTGGCTGTAGCAACAATAAGATCTCCACAAAACTAAACAAACCCTGTTGTCTCAGCTTCCCCTCAAAAATCATTGTCTCCAGCCCCCTGACCATCTTGATGGTCCTTTGCTAGGCTTGCTCCAGTCCACCAACGTCTTTCCTGTACATGGGAGTCTTAAAACCAAGCAGTTCCCCAGATGCAATCTCGCAAGTGGCAAGGTAGTAGTAATACTATAAACTAAGCCTGGCTAGTCCATATCATCTTACCTGAAGCTAAAAGAAAAAAACCCTTTTGTTCAACATTTTAAAAATGAAAAATAATGTAAGTAAATATTTACACAATTAGCAAGTAAACTAATAAATTTAGTTTAGATCATGCCATTCTCAAATCTCCAAACTTGACAGGCACACCAACAATACTGAACCAAGGAAAATTGCTGGGAGGAAACAGAAACATTTAGTTTAAGAAGGTTACTCAGACGTTTGGTAAAAGACAAATACTTTTGCTAAACGGAATGTAATTCCTAACTCCATGCTGTGATTCAATCTGCAGTAGTAAAAAAGCACTAAAAATTTGAGTGTGACAAACAGATCTGGCTCCAAACCCACCTAGCAAGAAGAGCTACTGATTAAGATAATAGGAGTTTAAAAGCAGTTATTTATTGAAGACCCACGATGTTTAATATTTAGTAACACGATCTTCTCCGGAACTTCCAGCAAAGCAAAAGAGCAGCTCTGATCCATGCAAACATGACAACTGTCGTTGTGCAGTCATGTAGTCTATAGTAAGTAGGCTTATAGTGTGTAAGACCAGAGTTTGTTTAAAACTGGGGCTCCGATACCTGCCGCTAATACAACAGTTTAACTCACCACCAGGTGCCAGGGATGGTCTCAAACAACACTAACAGTCATTGATGACACTATCTGTATAATGCCACTCCCATTTAAAGAAGTATTTCAAAATTACTTGTTTTAATTCGGTTTCCACTTTCTTCATTTTTTGCAGTTGTTGTTCCAGGTAGCGTACAGTCTTTGAGCCTTCAGTACCACGGTGCTCCAGTTCTTGTATCTGCGCCAACAGTTTTTCTATCTCTTTATCACGAGCTGTAATTTCTTGATGTTTTTGCTCCTTTTCTAATAACAGCTTATTGTAATCATCCATCTTCTCTTTTATTTCTGCTTGCAAAGATTCTACCTATACAGAAATCACATTATACGGATATTCAGGCAATACAACAGACTTCCAACTGGAAGCAAGAGCAATTTCATGGCAAAGCAAGTGGAGTTTTACTATGGACTAAACTATGCTAAAATGCCAGATGAAAGGAAAAACAGATGTAGACAGAAAGGATGAAAAAGTAACTTTCTGAAATTTTGTTTTCCAAATGCAGCAGCTCTTAAATTCACATTTGATTACTCTGTCGTAATATTTGTAGTATTCTAGCGAAGTGCCGGATGAAGGCATACTCTCAAGGCCCATCAAAAGGTGCCTTGTGGTGTGTGTGGGGGGGTTTTGTTGTTTCTTTTTTTGTTTGTTTATTTGTTTAAGATTAAAAAAAAAACAAAACAGATTACATGAATTATTACTACTACCATTAGGTGTATTTCTGTAACCTCAAAACTCTCTTCCAGTACTTCAAGGAATTCCAGTTTAAAAAGGAAGATACCAAGAACTGAAAGATAAATATGCAACGTAACGTGCTCTGTGCCCACAAATCAGAAAGATTCACAGTAGTCAACATAGAACAGGTGCTCTTTTTCCAAAAATTGCTTAAATACGAAGAGGATAACAATTTTGCATTTGAGCTCACTGAGATCCAGTCGCGCACAGAGCTGCGGGAAAACAGTCACTCGTTCATCCCAGTAACTAATGTGAAGGCAAGGCTACGAGCTTGGGTGGCTAAGGGAGGCGGGGGAGAACCAAGCGTGACAGGCAGAGTACGTCGGAAGTGATAAAGCCCTTGAGCATATTGAAAGCAAGCTCAGACAGGAAAGAAATGGGAAACCTTCTAAAGGAGAAAAAATTTGGTCAATACCACTGAGCAAAGAAGATGAGATTTTACCAAATATCTGCTTTCTACATCAGAAAGTGTCTGAATTTATGCAAATTTCACTTCACTATTATAAAATAAAAATTCTTTGTATTAATAGTGAACTTTACATCTTCAAAGTATTGTACCGATATTACTAAAGCAGAAAAAAACCCTCTAGCAAAATACAGAAGAATAGAGTTAATTTAGTCAAATTAATAAGCATGGAGAGCGTCACAGACTAGTTAGGAATACCAAAAATGACTAACATTACCTTTTCAACTGCTTACAGCCACATATACGTTTCCTTAATTATGCATCTTCTTCCCTTCTCACCTCACCAGCAATTAATCAACTGTTAAGCATAACACAAGCCTTACAGTAAAGCTTTTCGCTACAGAAAAATCTTTTAGAAGCCTACTACTTTCTAATGCTACACAATTTTGGCATCAGAATCCCAGAAACTATGCCACTGTACCCATGAGAAGTGTGGGGTTTAACACCAGGTTGCTGGGAAGCTGGTGCAGCAATCCTACAGCTAAGAAAATCCTTTCACAACCTTCACCCTCACGGTACACTCTCCGATGGCAGGTCCCAGCACCACTCAGCACTCTTTTCACAAAATAATCCCGTTCACATCTACCTAGAGAACAGCGGAGAGAACCACGAGGAACTTCTTGTAACTCATACATGCAGCAATCAGAAGTTCACTCGAACTGCTTTGTTTCAGAGTCAGTTAAGCAATTACCAACGTTACAGCTGCATTAAACAACTGTCTAAATGCTGACATTTCATTTTGGCACAGCTTACGTGCATACCTCACCCTACCCACAAATGCCACTTGCTTAGTTACCTTCCTCACGTGCCTTTCCCCAATGAAGCTTTCATCCTGAAAGAGGTTGCAAAGTCACAGCAGATAGTCTTCATTTTTTTTTGGATATTCCTCTTTACTAAGCCAGAGGCACACTAGCAACTAACTGTCATCCACCTAACATCAGGGATAGAAAGCAAGCCTTAACAGTTTGAAACACTTTGAATAACCTGACATATACCCTTTATGATTCTGTAGGCACAAGACTGCCACAGAGGTACCAACAGATCTTCAACAAGTCACGTGGCCTTCAAAACAAAAATCTTTACCATTCTTTTTGTGATTTTTGCCACAGTGTAAATAGCACGTAGGCTATGTATGTGATGTACTCAGAAAGCCTTAATGCCAGATAATGAGTGATATTCATGCAAAGGAGAAGCCAAGACTGATGCAGAATGATACGTAATCACTCTACTTCAGAAGCTCGATGAAGTCCTATCAGAGGTTACAGAAGGCAAGTGACAATCAGGTGCCCTCCAGCATGGAAAATTCACTCTTTGTATCAAAGACTCAGTTGTTCCTTGCAAGATTTGCTTCTCTAACACCAAGGTGCACAATTTCATAAACTGTGCACAAATGGATAGATGGAAATTAAATGAAGTAGTACACACATTGAAGTTTTGCTAAGGGCAGGGCCACAAACAAAAGCTGAAGGCTAAAGCACAGTGTATCACCGTAATTCCATTATCTCAGTTTCGTACTCCAAACCTCAACTTCTCCTTTCACACCGAAAAGCTCTTTTATGGTATGTAACTGCCTGTAATCCATCTGAGCAATAAGCCAGGAGAATGAAGCACTTAAGTGCCGGAATTTAAACTGAAAGTAGTTCCTCACTTCCTGCAAGAATTCTGCCACCCTAAAACACGTATCCTGATCACCAAGGATAAGCAGCCTCGACATATGAAGAATAGGGAAAAAAGCCAAAGCAGATCTAATTAATAGAAAGGATTGAAAGGAAAAGGAAAGAAGTTAGAGATGTTCATGCTGTTTTTCATACCTGTAGAATCAATTCATAGTTCTGTATAATGTTCATTTATGTAAAAAAAAAAAACAAAAAACAACAACAAACAAAAACAAAAAAGCAAAAGTTAATTTTTGAAACAAAGCATCAAACAAATGAACACGTGAAAAAAGGACTGATTTATAAACTTAAATAGGACAAGGCATGCAGACAAAGACCGTCTCTTATTACAACTGTTATAGCTGGAAAAACTAAACACGTGTAGAACCCAGAAGTCATCCCTCAGGTGTGCTCTGTAGAGCAGAGTGTCTGTATTGTTGTCTCCTTGGTTAATTTAAACCCAACTCACAGGCTGTGAAACTTTACTGTGATGCACATACATTTCTTCCCACCTCCGTAAGAAATAATCTAAGTACACTCTCACTGCCTAAATGTAGTCCAGTCAGTGGGGAGAAAAATCTGCTCTCTGGGTGACAAACAGAGGGGAAAAAAATGTCTCTCAAAAGTCAGTCCCCCAAGACAATACAGGTTTGAGTATTTAATTGTAGTGAATAAACTCCTTTGGCCACTAAGCGTGATTTTACTCACCCTGTACTCTCTGGGCTCTCCTGAAGTCTGTGATTTTGCTGAAAGTTTTAACTGTTCTTCCAGCTTCTGAATTTCCTGCTGAAAATCATCACGTTCGTGTTCCCTTTCTATAGCTTGTTCCTGTAAATCCAGCCAGAGATAATGAAAATCTTTGTTAATAAACTTTTCATTTCATTAAAATATTGAGTAAAAAAAGAAAATGGGGTTTGGTTTTGTGGTGAAGAAATTATGCTCACTTAAAAATATTTCACCTTTTAGTAGTCCTGAAAGCATAGCTAAAATTACAGGGAAAGACAAAACCCCCCTTTTGACTCCAATGTACATATAAACTACAATTAGCAATTAATAAAAAGGAAAAAAAATATCCTGTAATACTACAGAATGGGAATTTAAGAACTACCTTTACAAGACTAGAATACCAAGTTCTTAATTTCAAACAAAACAGAAAGTATCCCATTTTAGGAACCATCTCCCAAGTCCCAAGCACAAACTAAGAGGAGTATTTATCACCTCCAAAACCATGGAAACATGGCACCAAGCTTGCTTACATCCATGAATTGCCGCTGGTTTTTAAGCTGTTTTTCAAGAACTTGGATTTGCTGTTTTAATTCAGCAACCTCCAGTAACTGTGTGGCCAGGTCTTGATTACTATGCAGCTGTTCTTCCAGTTCCACCTCCAAAACTTTCATTTGAGAGCGTAAGTTGGAATGGTCCTTTTCTGCCTGACATTGAAGCTCTAATTTCTCCTTTGCTAAAAACTCTACTTCCTTGAGTAGACCTGAATAAGAACACAAAAATAACAATAAGGTTTTCAGTGCAGGGTACAAAAATCAAATTAAGATGAGATTAAATTCAGGTACTTTGGACAGCATCAAAACCAAAGAAAAGTCTCCCAAGACAGTCCGTAAGAGAGACAAAAGGAAGCATGATACTGGACTGCCCACTGTGTTTCTGAAAGCCATCTCTGTTAAGACTACCACACAATGTAGTAAAGGACGACATGGGCATCTGTGCTCAATCCCAAAGTAAATCCTGGCTGGAAATATTCTGGGCACATAGCAAGCTGTCATCTTCACTCCTGGAGACCTCCCAGTTCCAGAGAGCCACATCTCACCTGACCAAGAGTCCTCCAGATTCCCTCTCTAGGTCCTTGCCCTCTCAACCCCAGTTCCACACTCCTCCTTGCCCAGCAGCTCTTTCCAAACTACACCAGCTTCTCAATTCTCCAAATTCACTCCATTCCAGATGTGCTCCATCCCTAAGTATAAACCCCACACCCACTTTCACCCAACTCGTCCCTCATACCCATCCTTCCAACTGCTCCATCATTCACTGTCCTAAATCCTTGCCACCCCTTCCATCCCAACTTCCCACCCTACTTCACATCTCTTCCCAATCAAACCATCCAATACTGAATTCTCAATTGCTCCAAACCATCATGCCAAGATTGGCCTCAGACCTCCAACACCCAGTCTCAGGCCAGCCTCTCTGTTACTCCTCTCTATCCATGCTGAACATTGCTGCCGATGTCCACACGGTTCAGTCAGCACCCAGTCCATCTCCTCCTCAGTGGTCACCGGTGACCAGCCCTAACCTGAAGCTAGCTGCTACGAGAAAGCAAAGTTAATCTTTCTCCTTCTCTTTGAGCAGGGATTAAACCCGGGGGGGGGAAAAAAAAAACAACAAACAAGAAAAAAAACCCAAAACAAACCCACGCTTACAGAAAATCAGTCCAGTTCTGAGGCTGCAAAGGGAAGAAACACCTGGGAAAAAGATGGCAGGTATTTGCCCTATACAGACTGCAAAAGAAATACCACAACTATGAAAATGTACATAGCTCAAAATTATGTAAGTTATCAAGAGCGAATTTATACCTATATATTGCACTTTCAATCAGTTGGATGCACTGAACGTACTGTCTAGGAGACCCAAACTGAGACTCTACTGTGAATGCACTTGGAATATAACTATTTTAGTGTGAATATAGCTAAAAGTAACTCGAACATAAAAACAGAAGTCCAGCTATTTAGTATTTAAAGCAAGGTCCTGCAAGAGCTCATTATTTTACTCTTCAAATGTTCCGTTATTCATCTTAAACGTTTTCAGTCATAGAGAAAAAGGTAAGTCTATGACTCCAACAAGGACCTTAACTGGTCATCCAGCCCAGTTCCCAGAATGGCTCAATTCCCTTTTCCAGGCACGATCAACTGAATCCACAGGATTCCTGACCTAACATCTTTCTAAGTTGCTGTTATAAACCTTCAAAAACAAATGTGATACCACACCCTTATTACAACATCTTTTCTAGTGCTTCACTGTCCACGGGTATTTAACTAAATTTCTAGCCACTAAAATAAGCCAAGAAACATGAAAATTTCTATGTTCCTGCTTAAGAGGATAAGCATCACAAACTTAGAATGATGCACTAACATTTACATTAAACATCGGGGAAAACGTCACCAGAGTAAGGGTAACGGAGCGCTGGAACAGACTGGGCAAGGGCTGTGAAATCTCCAGCTCTGGAAAGTAAAGAGGCTGGACAAAGGCAAACAAGTAAATTCCGTTTTGGGACAAAAATATGGACTGAATGAGGTCTCAAGTTCCACAGCAACCCTGTGACTCCATGATTTAGCCACCCTGGAGCAACTGTAGCAACTCGACTTTCTCTGCATTAAGACAATATCAAAATATGCAAGATAAAACTAAGAGGTTAGCTGAGCAAACGAAAACTTAGCAGATACAGAACCGTACCAGATTCTCTAGCCCTTTGTCAGATTTGCTAAGCACTCACGGTAGCTTTCGAAACCAACTGGAATGGACACACCATTACTTATCAGTCACTGGAATTCTTCCAGATGCGCAGCACACGCATTCATCGGCAACGTGAGAGCATGACACGCGGCAGCTGAAGGGAAAAAACCCATCGCTTTGTTCTGCAGCGGCTCCAGACGACATGCTAAGAGCCTGCTCTCCCTTACACACCGCTGCACTGGCAGCAGGCTTCTCCTGCCGTTGTAAGTTTGCTATCGGCTGATAAATACAAATCGCAGGGTTAATAAAGGACTTTGCGGAACTGCTGGAGATACACACACAGACTACGTATCTCAAAAAGCTCTAGTCCTGGTAGGTACTTTTTGCCTTTGAGTGATAATCCACAACTACATCCAACTACATTTCACCCCGCACACTGATTTTGCAAACTCACAATTACCACGCGTGGTATCTCTCATGCCTACACACTAACAACAACCGTGCAATCGCTGCGCCACGCTCCCTGCTTTTTCTACCACAGTGCTAAATAATCACATGAACTAAGCTCCGAGTTTCCTAATCAAATGTTCATTGAGTTGTGGATGTAACTCAGGCTCTGGCAGAACGCACGCGGGTAAATGAACTCTCCACCAAAAATCTCTCTCCCATCCCACTCGGAGCTGTAAGAGCCTCCTGCCATGGCGAGATGCCACACAGCAAGTTATCCAAGGCTGAAACACACCGTCCAGAAAAAACCCGACGACAGTCCAAATGCCATTAGGAGACTGAACAAAAAAGCCTCTGCACAGCACGGACGATCCGTTACCAAGTGCTGTGTTTTGCCACG
>VXBL01001355.1:225866-247557 GCA_013400195.1 Aramus guarauna
AAAGAGTAAAAAGAAAGAGTAAAAAGAAAGAGTAAAAAGAAAGAGTAAAAAGAAAGAGTAAAAAGAAAGAGTAAAAAGAAAGAGTAAAAAGAAAGAGTAAAAAGAGTAAAATAAAAATAAAATAGCACTCTACTGTATTTGCTTGTCCACGGTGCACAGAGGAGTCTGTACAGACGTACGTGCACCCATAGGAAGGGCACACACGTAGACCGACAAAAGAACTGACACTTGTGTGAAAACAAGCACAAGAATTTTTCCTTCTGTACCCTAAGCAACATGGTCATTAACGAGTGGATGGCTTCTTTTTAGTCTCAAAAGGAACACTATTGCTTTCAGAGGAACAAAATATTGATTAGATAAAACTGAAATAAACGGTCATCGTCACCTCCTCAGACAGAAATGCAAGATAATGGAAAAAGTAATTAGGCTAAGAGATTTTACATGGAATTGAGAATGTTTCAGAGAAATCATGTATCAAATTTTGGCCATCTCAGTAAGTGTAATCTCTTTGAGCAATTTTCTAATTTTTATTATTTTAAGCGCACATTCCCCAAGTGTATAAATACGATTTCAAGCAACGCGAACAGAACACCAGATCACAGACTTGTTCCTCTTCAGGGACAAACCTGCTATTTCATTAATGCTCATTCAAATCATGCAGTTCCACTTTGGTAATGCCCCGGCACACTCCTCCCCGCTCCCCAGATCACCATCAGCAAACGCCAAGCTCCATTCTAGTGCATTTTATTAGCGAGGCCATTTACTCACGTTAGTACTCCACATCAGCGTTTCAAGGGATAAGCCATGTCAATCAACTCCAAGCAATATGATTTTTATTTATCATATTTCCCACATACTACAAACAATTCCGAACCAGAGGAAGAGTACTATCGGCTGGGGTGGGGGAAAGGGGATGAAATTTAAGGCTCAGCAAATGGAACCGTTTGAGTTTGAAGGAGCTGCTGGCAAGACAGCCCAGAGCAGCTTTTTACCTTTAACTGGAATTTACCTAGTTAATTCTTTTTTTATTCACCTGAGAGGTTTGGTTTACCCAGCTCACACTCTTTGGGGAAAAAGTCTAGAAACGACGAGGCAGTGAATATGCAAGCGAAGGTATCTACAAATACATATGTGCATATAAATGAAATTAATCTAAAAACATGGTAAGATAATTATATTTTGTGTAGACCACAAAACCTAATCCTGGCAGCTATGAATTTATCAGACTTAAATGTTTGCTACTCATGAGTTAAGTATGCACACTATAGTTGAGGAAGAAAAAAAAAAAAAAAAAAGCCTCTTTCAAATTGGCACCTGCAAATTTTCCTTCAGCATTAGACTTCCAAAGTCAGTGTAAAACTCTTCTCACTTGTTTTTGGTCTCATTGTTCCTCCCCTAACTAACCTTCCTCACCGTTCTGCTCTGCCCTTCTTTTTTCTAACCTGCCTGGTCATTCAATTACATTTCTCTAGTCTCCCTTAGACTTCCTTCAGTTCTGGCTGTATTTTAGCTCCACATTTTACATCACCTCAAATATTTTTCTTTTTTCCCCCCTTTAAATTAATTTAATCATTTTACAGCCCACTGTGTATCATCAGAAGCTCACAGCAAGCTTACAACCCACTCCATCCCCTGAAAAGAAAAATGAAGATGGCAAACACGAAGATAATGGCATAATGTCTTTTAAGCCTAACAGCAGAAAAACGATTTTTTTCCTTTAAATATTGATCCATGAATAGAATATTTTTAGCTTTAGTTGTTTTCTGATGCATCACAGAAGTCATAACTTTTTGCCAAGATATTCATAATCCCAGTAATTTCTTGGGCCTATTTATGAAGTACTATTCCTCTTTGTTAAAATCAAATCTATCCATTCAGTCAGTCAGTGTTACAGCAACACAAACCAGAAAAACCCCCACACTCATCATTACAAACCTGAACCTTCTTTTTGTGCCACATTAGCAATAGGTATTCCTAGAAATCAAAACACACAGATATGTACAAGACAAGAATAGCGCATTGTGATCCATTCCATCCTCTAAATCACTAAAAATCCATAGGTAACACAGAGTGCCTACCTTTTATTTGGCAGAAAACGCACTTCACCTTTATTGTGACCCAAAGCTCCTGATGACATACGCTGATCCATGTCTGTTAATCGGACTAGAGCTACTACAGAAATGGGTTTACATTATAACCACACAAGTTTGTTGCAACATTCTTGGCTTGCCACTTAGGCATTTTCCAATACAATCAATATTCTCTTTTTGCAATTTTCCCCAGACAGAGATGGGATAATTAATGCCTCAAACTCCCCTTTTGGTTCCCGCCAGGGGATTCCAAGCAGGATTCAGCCCAGCTGGCTCAGACTTACAGATTGTCATATGTCACACATTGCCGTGACACACAGACGTACTTGTGATCAACACCACCGTGGAATTACTTTGCGCTTCCTGCGGGACGTACCACTCAAGGCCATAATCGCTGTTGTAACGTAAGCACCACATGCAGCCCCTGAATCTGTTTATGTTCTGCTATCTTTGCCCTGAGGAAGAGAGGTCTTCCCCCACCTCTTCCTCTGCTTACTGGGGCAAAGTAAGGTGCTAGTGTCTTAAGGGAACCGTAAGATATTATTAAGTAAGATATTATTAAGATATCACATGAGAGGTAGACAGTATTATATTTTTAATAGGGTCTGTAGCAATAGGACAAGGGCCAATGGTTTGAAAGCAAAGAGGGTAGATTCAGACTAGATAGAAGGAAGATATTTTTTACAAATATCAGGGTGGTGAAACACTGGCACAGGTTGCCCAGAGATGTGGTAGATGCCCCGTCCCTGGAAACATCCAAGGTCAGGCTGGACGGGGCTCTGAGCAACCCGATCTCATTGCTGATGGCCAGGCTGGAAGGCATGTCCTCTGAGGAGTGGCTGAGGACTCTGGGTTGGTCTGGTTTGGAGAAAAGGAGGCTGAAGGGTGACCTCACAGCTCTCTGCAGCTTCCTGAGCAGGGGATGTGGAAAGGGAGGTGCTGAGCTCTTCTCCCTGGGATCTAGGGACAGGATGCCTGGGAATGGCTCAAAGCTCCACCAGGGGAAGTTCAGACTGGACATGAGGAAGCATTTCTTTACTGAGAGGGTGGTCAAACACTGGAATGGGCTTCCTAGAGAGTTGGTCGATGTCCCAAGCCTGTCAGTGTATAAGAGGCATCTGGACAATGCCCTTGACAACAGGCTTTAACTTTTGGTCAGCCCTGAGGTGGTCAGGCAGTTGGACTAGATGATCATTGTAGCTCTCTTCACCTAAAAATATTCTATTCTTTTGTAGTTGAAGATGTCCCTGCTCATTGCAGGAGGGTTGCACTAGATGACCTCTAAAGGTTCCTTCCAACTCAAATCATTCTATGATTCTACATACAACACAAGTATTTTTATTGCACTACATTTGAAAGGTCAAGAGCAGAGCCAAAAGGAAGAACACAGAAGGATGGCAGCCCACAACAGCAGGACAATGGTAGAGTCAAGAGCCAGAAGAGAGGTGAAGAACAGCAAGGTGAAGAGAAGAAGAGAGGATGAGGTGGGGGAGAGGCAAGAGGCAGATAAGAGTTGCAGAGGAATGATATAGTAGGGCTGAAAGACAGGCAGTAGTCTACAACGGAGGCTCCTGAGATGGACAGATAATTGCAATATACAGACTGTGTCCAGCCAAACACACTCCTCCTGTAGAATCTGGATCCATACCTAAAGCCTAGAGTCTTTATATTCCTCTACTACCAACAATGGAGAAATCCACTAGAAAACTGTTTCTTGCTGTCTTTATTTCTGACCCAAGCATGCACTATGTACAACTACCAGTTAGGTAGTCTGCTCAGGTAGTAATGATCTATGCCGCATAGCTGACGGTGGGGCATCATGGTGACATAGCTGAGGGTAGCGTAATGACGACACTAGCAGAAATGAAAACACAGTGATCCAAGTGACAAAATTTCTACTGGAAGACAATACAGAAAAATTCACTTATAGCAGTATTAGAATGACACGAAGCCTGCAAATTTAAGAAGTCAAAACTATATAATGCTATTGAAATGATTCACAGATTCATCGTTATGAGCCAGCATAACCTAGTCTTGAGTTCCTGCACAGTGCAAGTCACATATGTGAATTTTCTTCTGTGAATCAAAAAAATATTACATGTAAGCCAGTTATATTACACTAAGATTTTTCAGTGTCTTTATTAAATCACTGCTGTCACTGTTAAAATGTGTGCTACCTCATTTGCAGTGTGAGTTATCACGGCACCAGCTTCCACCCATTGAGTGTTAATAGATTCCCTCCAGTATGTCAAGACAGCCTTTATCCTATTTCATTTCCCCACACAAGCTCCCTGTAGTCAGCTTACATCATATCATACACGCTGTGGTGCTGAGGGATGATGGGGTGAGGGAAGGAGTTACGTAGGCTGCTGATTTGCACCTACTTGCCTGAGTTTGATTTGGTATTTCCGCGGCTGTCATTGGCTTGCAGTGAGTCACTCCTTATATAAAGGTTTAAGATACTTGCCTCACCGTATCCTCTCCGATAACACTACCTCATGCAACTTTTTCAACCCATGTACTTTCCTTTAAAAAACTGAATAGGCTTGGAGCTTGATCATTAAAATCTTTCCACAGTCACCCTGACTAATCATGTGTGTGTGTTTTAACAGGACAAGGCTGGGGGGCAGGGAAAAGCTTACGTATGAAACTAAGTACACATCACCACCACAAGTTTTTCACAATCCAAATAATCATCCAACAGGTTTTTTTTTTCCTACCAGCTGAATTAAGCTATCCCCTTAGTCCTGAAAGCAGTCAAAAGTCTTGAAGCTCCAACGCTTATCTTTGTCTGCAGTGTCAAACAACCAGCATTTCACTTACACCTCAGGTGCTAATTCTTTGTTGCAACTTTGTTGTAGTTAATACATGCCCCTTATTTTCCCAGACGCTTTGCATTCTTAACTAAGCATAAGACTACAGCAGTACTCTTCACTAACAGTACTATCTTCGTATCAGCAAAGAAGCAGTTGCTTTATTTTATTTTCTGCTTTTATAGGAAGACCCTGCTAACCTCCATACCAGACTGAGCTGCTCACTAGGTTGTCAAACCATAGACTGATACGTTACAGAAACACATTGCAGTGTGCCCTTTCCACTAATGGTGTCATACCCACTCCTCACCAAGAATTGCTTGCTCCTGGGTTAGCTCCTGGAAGCGTTCACGCATATTCTCCAGCTCCACAACAAGGCGACGCTCAGATTCCTCTTTCAGATTCAAGGCCTCTTCCAATGCAGCTTTTTCTGCAACATAGCCTTCGATAATGCCTAAAATCCCAAGTTAGAATGCAAATAATGCCGCAAACTCATCTATTGGAAAAAAGCAGCTTGAAAACATGAGTAAACAATTTTAGGCAAACAATGGAAGGTGACATAGAAAGGAAGAAGTGGAAGATGACTTAAATTTACACTGTAGCTAGGCTTCTTGAAGCATCTTAAGGAATAAAATGTACCAGATGATGTATTCTAACAGATTTTATGAGGCTGACGTGTCACAAAATGTCTCCAAACATGCGGAATGTATATGGGGACCGTTAAGCCTTGATGGCCTGGTATCACCTCACAACATAGGACAGCCTGACACATCCTCTGCTGGGGGCTGGGGTTTGAAGAAACAGAATCTACAGGAAGTAAGATCAAGTGTTAAGATTCAGAGCCCAAGAAATCCAGGAATGATTCACAGAAAGGAAGGAAACGGGATCTTGGAAAGACCAAATAAGCCTAAAGGACTATGACTGAGAAGAGGAATGGAGAGCAGATGCCATGATCAGGGAGAGAAGCTCAACTTGAAGGACACAGAAACCCTCAAGATTCTCCGACATAAAGGCAAAGGCCTCAAGTCGTAATCTTCACAAGGGGGAATTAGACTGACGATATGCAGTCTGTGATAGTGCTGAGATCAACGGCCTCAGCCTTTCTGTCTCTTCTTACAGAATCTCTTTACGCCTGCACTACCATCAAATACTGCTCTAGTTCACGCTGAACCCTCCCAAGGTCAGACGGGTGGGCTGATTTACTCTGGGAGGGTATCTTCTTTTCAATAATCCAAGCTCCTGGGTTTAGGAACACAAACTGCTGTTTTTTAAAAAATGATGGTAATTTTCTCATGCAGTCAGTGGAATAAGTATTTATAAGCACTATCACACTTGGCCCAGGGAAATGCAATTCTGATGAGGAGAGTTAAGTAGCAGATTTGCAAGAGAAGACCCAAGTTTCAAGTAACTTAGTAATCTGAAAGGCAGAAAATGGATGATAGGGAAATCAACAACAAAAGCCACAAAAAGCATACCATAGATACCTGGAGGAATGAGGTACGCTTAAAATGGCGCTGAAATCTCTTCCTATTGGTTTCATTTTCTTACCCTCTGCTTTATGAAGCTCTAGTGCCAGCTGATTCTTGGCCTCGCTTTCCTCGCTGAGGCACTCCATTAGCTCCTGGTGCTGACTAACCACTTGGGCAGTTTCCTGATTTCGGCGGCTGAATTCTTCTTCAAATTGCGCATGGTTTTCGTGCATTTTCTCCAGCTAAAAATAAACAATTTCCCCTAGCATCAGATCTTGGATGCATACGCAATATAACAATACTACAGACATTTAAACAAAAACCCTCTTAATTTTTTATAACATTTATGCATTAAGGTCCAGGTTTTGAAGTTTCATTTTAGTACTAGGTTGACTTTGCCCAAAACCCCTGGAAACTTTGGTGACTCCCTGTACCCACGTACCTGTATTTTTGCCACAAATCTTCCTTAGGCACATAAGTGTCTTTACGTTGCATAAAGAGATATACCTCCCTGTTGGCTAAACTCCTCAGCATGACACTTTCTGAGCCTCCGAAGAGTGGGTTGCCCGAAAAGTGGGTTGATTCTCACACACACAGGAGAGAGATTGCTTTTTTTTCAGGCCTGGGTGCTCAGTGGATTTCCACAAATCAAGCACGCCTAACGCCAATTTATACACAAATGTTACAAATTAATACAGTTACAATGACTGGTTCATATTTCTTCGCCTAGTATGCAAACCAGAACGCATGCCCCGTTCCTTTCTCCGCCTTTATCTTTTGGGTAGGTGGCACAATTTGGGTAGGGGGCTCATGGGTCGGTGGTCATGGAGACCCTGGCCCACATTACCTTTCCCCTAGTTTCTCAGTATTTCTGGCACTTCCAAATGGTTCTTCAGGGTCTGTTGATCACACAAATGATTTATCGGTTATGCTTCTACCTCTTGACAATCACGTCTTAATCGGTACATTGTTTGGGTAAATATTAACTAACATAATGGTAGGACTGTACAATGGCCATCCTCAGCAGTACCTAGCAACTATTTACAAAACTACCTGTGACATCCTTAACTATGGAACTATGAAGAACTATCTGTAACTTCTTAGCTACAAAATTATGATTAACCTTTAAATTCAATGCCAGCTACCACTTGCACTTAAATTCTTCAAGAGATTCAGGCGTGTCTAACAGACATCCAATTCAGCACCAGGTTGCCAAGGTATGGCAGCAGCTCTCTGAGCCTATGTACGCTGCATTCCTGTGTGCAGTGTCTCAAGTTCAAAGGAAAGGAATACATCCATCCCATTTCCATTTAGTTTCTATTGAGCTTATCCTGGTGGGTACGACATTTCACAGAGATAAGCAAAGTATGCTTCAATGCAGCTGATGAAGGTGACCTAGAATCTAGATCTGCCGTGGCTTTAACACCAGGTTAGCTACGTGCTAGTGGAACCAGCTCAGTACCCAAAAGTACAAATTTCAGCACCTCAATCTAGGAGGGATTTTTTAAGATGGTGAATAGACATTTCACACAGACACTTATCTCTGTGTTGCACAAAATACCTGACAAGAAGATGAATTTCAAGATATATTCCTTCCCTTCACATTTTCTCTTAAGTTCGGGGGTTCCTTACCCGACAAACTAATTACTGTAGCACTAAATTCAATCCTCTAAACGTATACGGTACTCACACATCTACCTCAGATTTACAACTCCTCCTCCTCCCAAACCTGAATGACTAGACATTGCAAAACTCAGTATGGAAATACTCTAATTCTTTCATGATACTGAGTTCAGCTCCTTCTATCACAATTAAGCAGTATATAATTACAAGGTTGTTTGCTTGCTGCTATCTACGTATTCCCAAAACATTTTAACTAAGACTGAGTTTTCTTGAACCTGCTTATCAATGTTGAAGAATCACTGATGTGAAGTGCAATAAAAACCCCTCAGAAACCCTTAACTTGGTCTCCTCAGTTTACCTAATGCATCTAAAATCCTTGTCTAAATCTACTTAAGGCAACCAACTTATAGCCTTCCTACAGGTTCTACTAAAAGAAAAAAAGTCATTAGTCTCATTTATAAAAGTGATCAAATAAGGGCAAAACCTTCATTGTAAGAAGCAGGGGATGCACGTGACTCCTTATACTGATAACTTGTCACGTATCGAGACAAAATCTGTTTTTTAGTAGCCAGTCCTACAGGTTGCTAAATGCACATGCCTTAAAACAGATTTCACATTTTCAGTATAATTATACATCTCTACAGATTAATAAGCTTTACCTGTTTAGTTGATTCTGTAACCAGTTCCAGAAGTCTTTCCACTGCGGTGCGCAAGCGATGACCAATTTTCAGTATCATTTCTTCATTTTCACCTGCCAATTCTGGCTTTGCAAAAACACTTTCGCATAAGTATTGGCTCAAGTCAGACCCCTCGTCAGTCCCTGGAGATAGCTGGTTGTGTTCCGTGAGAGTTTCATCAAGCAGCTCTTCTACTGAAAACAAGCAAGCTATTTAAAAAACCAGAAAAATGACACAGAACTGGCCACTTGGATAACAACTGACAGCAGACAGTGACCTTGCTTGGTCCTGGAGATGTATTACAAGGTGAAAACCTGTATACATCAATAAGTCACTGTTGACAAATCAAGACTGTCTTTCACAACGTTTGGAAATATCGTGCTATACGTAAAGGCCTGAAACTCTGCATTCACTCAGTTCATCTTTCCTGCCTTATAATCCAGTCAGCTTTTCCCAGCAACATTTTAGTATCTGAACTATGAGAAGTATTTAAATGAAAGAACATTGATAGACACTATCTTAAGTGTGGAGCACCTTTGAAAGGGACACAGAAAATACTGCCACAAGAGTTATCCTCTTTCTGAACCTCGTGCATATAAAAGGAAACAAAAAGGTGTTTTCAAGAACATGGACAGACTACATCCAGTTATGCAGGTTTGTACTCACCTTTTTCTAGGTGATGCTTTTCTTTGGCTTTGAAATACTGCACAAATCCTGTTTCTTCCATAATACTGTGACTTTCTCTAGAATCTCCAGAAGCCAGACTGTCATCAAGGCAAAGACCAATTTTGCTGCAGATAAGGTCCTCAATGTCTATTGTGGCCTTCACCAACTCCATAAGCAATTTCAAAACATGCTGGTAAGATTCCTGCAGTTTTTTCCTAGAACAAAAGCATATCAAACACTTCAAAAATTGCATGCATTTGATTTCAAAGACGCTTTGAACCTACTGAAAAAACAGCAGTCTAAAAAGGATATCTTGCCATAGTTTGACAGTTATCAGTGAAGACCATTCAGATGACTTGCAAAAAACCGAGGCCATTTCCACAGAGCAGGCTCAGCAAAAAAAAGTTTGTCTTCTCCACAGGTAGATGGAGAGATCATACTGCAGTCACAAGCATCTCAGGCTTCCATGTCTGTGGAAGCACCAGCAGGGAGAACACATCTACTACTATAATATGTATGACATCAAAATAACTAGGGGTGTTCCGGCAGAGTAGGCAACAAAAATTACATTTATGAAAACATTTTAGTTTAAAAAACTGGCTTACTGTTTTTCTTAAAAGGTAAGAGAGGGAATTCTTCTAGAATTTTATTCAGCATGACAGCTTCTCTCTAACCCACACATTCCAATGACATATCAAACCAATCTATATTGCACTGAAAGGTTTCTATAACCAAGAGGCTTTCTCCATGTCTTAGTTTCTTCCAAGATTACAGACAGTGGAAACTCAAAAACACCAAAGTCTCCATCAGACCACAAGAAAAAAAGGAGGAAAAGAACCCACAACACCCTTGCGGTCCATTCCAAGACAGGTTGGTAATACCCCTCCCCCCCCAAAACCCCTTGAAAATAAAGCCATTATATCATCATCCTATACTATTAATTTGAGCTGGCTTAATTTTGCCTAGTTTTTGATATCTTTATGAAAAGTGAGAAAAGCAAACAAACAAAAACCCAACCACCATGCTTTATGTAACCCAAGATGTACAAACCATTCATCCTTGGACTGCTCAATGTCAGATCTCAACATGGCTACCAAATTCACTCCTTCTTGGTTTTCTCTGTCCCGTCGTTGAAGGAGTGTCTCCAATTCAGAGTTGGTCTCCTCTATTTCATGGTTTAAAGACTCCACTTTGTTTTCCAGCTGTGGAAAATACAGTAACAACGCAACAAAGTTGATCATTCTGCCTTAACTATGAACTTCACCCAACGATCTTACCTCTCATCACTTCATATATATTCACACAACCATCATCTGCTGTTACACAAATTTGCTTCCACAAATACTAGAAATGAAGGACAGCAGAAAGACTAAAAATGAACGGTTATTTTTTTTTTTTTGTTTTCCTTTATCTGATGTCAATTTTGCTTCAGGGAGCTGCCTCGCTTGCATTCAGACTCCATGCATACAAGCAATGCAAAAGGCTGTAGAAACTTCACATCATACTTTAGTTCACTCTTAGTTTGCTTTCACTGTTATGCCTCAGAGACACAAAGCAATGTCCTAGCATAAATTTTGACACCGTAGCACACAAACCTGAACAGCAACTTAAGCCAGTACCATCTGCGCCAGCCAACTTCCTTCTTTGCTTTATAAGCTCTGCCTGAAAACAAGGATCTAAAAAAATGTCTTCTCTCCTCATAATTATAAGTTCAGATGACTCCTCCATCCCACATCATACATATATATATGTATTTATATATAAAAATTAAAGTATATACCCACCCCAACTCCTGGATTTTGCTGCCAAACAAATTGGTCCTATTTTGTCTCAAAAGTAAGCTAACAAATTAGTCAAAATATCTATTTGGGAAGAAACTGCAAGGAAAGAAAAGCATTCTAGTCCCTTGCTCACCTTCTCACCTCTCATCAAATCCTGCATGCAGAGCAGGAAACAATAATGTATTTCTTCCAGTAGAGGAAATTCTTAGTTTTGCTTCCAGTTTTCCCACTAAACATAAAGGCCTAACAGAACAGTCCAATATATCAAATTTACATTTTGGTCAGAACATCCTGAATTGTGAAAGAAGACATGAATGTTTTATTTCATTTTATCTTCTTTTCTGAAAACTCAAAGCTATTATTTTAATTATTATTTTATTGGAAAAAAAACACCTGACATTTCTAAACTTCCTAATTAAAACACACACCTTTTTCAAGCTGTTCCTCTCTCTTCAAAGCCTTCAGGGTAAGCTAGATTTAACTTAGATATCTGCTTTACAGGAGGCATTAAATTTTCTTTTGTTTGGCAAATTAATATTATCTTTGCCACTTCTAGATCTAAACTTCCCGTCCCACTTGCCTGTCTTACTTCCTCCAAGCTATAAGTCAGTTGGTCTAACAAAAGCTACTACAGCGCTATTCTTTTGACAAAAAATGTGATAGATACAGATGGCGTTTAAGACACAGAGAACAAGGGCAAATGTCCAACCTTCTCCTATAACGCAGTGATAATCTCCCTGAGGAATGGCTCAAGATCAGTTTTCAAGCTGCTCCCCTGTTTCAATTTCCATGGTGCTGCTGTAGTACTCCAACTAAGAGGCATTGATTCTTGAAAATTAGCTATCACAAGAGTTATACACACAGTCCCTCTATATACATCTTGAGAAAGGCAAGAGCACTGTGCTAAAATACAACCATAAAAGCACATTTAAAATCGAGGTTTAAAATATTTTCCACGCACCTGGCTAATTATTGCTGCTTTTTCCTGTAGCTGGGCTGATAACACTTCCTGCTCCTTTTGGTGAGCAGCCTGTGCCTTCTCCCTCTCCTGAATCAACATCTGCTCCTTGTCATGTAGCGATGCCTTTTTTTCAGCTTCAAATTCCTCCTACGTAATTCACATACACTTTGATTTACAGAGAGGAAAAAACAACAAAACACACCAACCAACCACCACCCCAAAAAACCCCCCAACCAAAACCCTCCCCTCCTTTTTATTCCGCCTTACCTCTCCGATTAACTAGCAGGAACTCACACAGTTAACACCCCCAATCAACAAAACTATGCCGAAACAATGATTTAAAAGTAGTTAAGTAGATGAATGTGAACTATCTGCGTGTGCTCACTGAGACCCAGGCCATTTCAGACTGCTGAGGTAGTGAGGAGGAGTAGGCAGGGGAAGGCTCATTGTAAAAACCTGGATCGGACCATGACCCAGCTCAGCCCGACACTGCAAAGAGATCCAGCCAGTCTCTTCTGCGACCAAACACCGGTCATCAAGTTAATGAGAAAAAAAAAAACCCCAGAGACAGCTGTACCAGCAGCAGAATTACCCCTGGCAAAGTTTCAACAAAAAGAGAAGTTTCTGGTGTCCCAAATGCGACTCAGTAACTGAAGCGCCTGGGCAGCACAAGAGAGGGAAAAGCAGGAATCGCCGCGGGGGAAGGTGCACAACGGCCAGCCCAGTCCCAGCGGCTGCGGGCCGAAGGCTGGGGTTCAGCCGAGGACAGCAATGCCAAATACATCTCCAGCAGCTTTTCGGGACACACATGCGTCCTCTGTTTCAAAAGATAGCTGCACCAGATGGAGAGAGGTCAAAGAACAACCAGGGCTCCACAGAGGGCCAGAGGCAGGAAACCAGAGAAATTGTCTGCGCGTTTGCAGCACCCAGTTCTAGAGGTTCGTGCAACTGTTGGGAAGAGTCCCACCTCATGCTGGGGCACTGACAGACCAGCAAGGACCTCTTGAAATCTCCCGTGGGGAAGCAAATAAGGAAATGCTAGTTCCTCTAACCCAAGTTATTTGTGCTCCACACACGCTCAGTATAGCGATAGCACTGAGATGCGTGTAATCACTGCTCTCCAGGTGTTGGTGGGTTTCCCTCTCTTCTGACACAGGATGTGTCTTCTCCATTCATTTAATGGATCGACAGGCGCTCGTCACCAAGCCAAATGAAGATACTTTGCACAAGGCTCAGAAGATGATAAGCAATCACTACATCGTACACAAGGGCAAAGGTAATTTTCAGGAATGAGCACCTTGATGAGCACGTGCTCATCAAGATGAAAGTCTGGAACTCAAACGACAAACCCAAGAAAGCAGAAATTAAAGAACAACTACAAAAAACCTCATGCACCAAGCGCTCGCTGTCATGACACACTTGGCAAAAGTTTGGATAACACGGAACATTTTTTGCCATATATACAAGAGCGCAGAAGATGAGCAATGACAGGCCAAGGGCATAGTCTCTGCAGACACCAAGAAGAAAAAGTTTATCATTTCAAACTGAACATAAACGTATGCAAGGACCGTTGCTTAAAGACTTTCCATTGACTTGTTTTGTTTTGTTTGAAGGACACCACCTTACATCTAATTAAGGATTTTAAGACAACCCTGTAGTAAATATCATAAGTGCTTACAGAACACTGCATCGTTTCCACTTGTGCTTTTTCGGAAAAAACACACTACTACAGAGGGCACGCTCTGAAGTTCCTTTCCATCAGACCCTACCTTCAGCTGTGCAATCTGCTGTTCAAGCAGTACCTCCGACTGACACTTCAGCAGCTCAATCTCTTCCTGGAAGCGAAGTTGCTGCTTCAATTTTACCTCTTCAAATTGAGCCAGAAGAGCAGTTCGCACCGTTTCTACTTCAGAGGCCGATGCAGAAGCATACATCTGCAGACAAGTAAGTAATATAAAATATTTTAGCTATAGTGTTATAATTAAGGAAAAAAATCAAGCCAAACCAAAACCATCAAGCTCAGTCCAATTCTTAAGAGTATTTTCACAACAGGTCTACTCCAATCCTCAAGGTCACACAGTGCTCCCATTTATCATCGCACTGACTACAGAAAAAATCAAGTTGATAAAAATAGATAAGAAGCAACAAGGCATTAGGTATCAAGTATCTCCTGTATTCACGAGGCCATCAGGTCAGACTAACAGAGTACTCCCTGCTTGTTCTTTCCAACAGACACTTGTCTAAGAGAAATTCAAAGAAATAAGGAAGGAAGAGGGGGAGAGAAACACAAGGAGAGCATATTTTGTTAGGATATGATTTCTTGTTTAAATGGGATTAGACATTACATACAATACTGAATGCAATTACCCTGTGAAATACAGCAAAGAAGTCCATCAAAAATATTAGAGAAAGGTTTGGGTTTTTTTTTTTTTCCATTTGTTTTGGTTTGTTTGGTTTTTTTTCCTTATTTATCTTAAGAAGAGTCATAGTAGTAATCAGAATAGAGAGAAATCTTGTTTCTAGGATGAAGGGCTTAAAAATTTAATAATCATGAGAACTTCCCAAAAACCTAACTTCCCAGGCAACCTAATCTTCCAAAAGTGAGAAGACTTTGCAATGCGCTCTGGCCAGCTGGAAACCACGACCAGCTCTAAGGCCTGACAGTCCAAAAGGACACAGGGGATCTCCTCAAACCTACATGGTTTTTGGGAGGTGCACAAGTAATCCAAAGGTGCACCAGTGACTAGGGAGTTACTCAGCACAGGATCCAATTTTCAAATTAGTAAGTGAAAAAGCAAGAACAAGTTATATTTTACAATAACATATGTTGTTGGTTGTAGCTGGATAAAACTAATTTTGTTTGTGACTTCTAATATTTGAATGTAATAGATAACATAGAAAAGTGAAGAGTCTTAATCACTTGTGGCTGCTTGCATCAACAGAAGTTAGATGGTATAAAAGACTGAATAAATAGATCTTACTCCATTTCAATGTTTAAGGAGAACTTAGCGTAGAAGATCAAGTCTTTAGCCTTCCCTATGACAGTAACTTTCATCAAGCTTACACATAAACATTCCCATCAAGAAGAAAGGGTAAAGCTTTAAGGGCAACTAGGAAGATTTTCAAATCTCCCTGAGAAAAGATATTTGGAAAAGTATTACCTACTATGATTTCTCTACAAAAAGAAGAAATCAATGTTAGTACAGGTTGTTCACTTATAAAGCTTGAAGTGAGCAGTTACTCTCCACAAATGGTTAATGACCTAATTTATTATCAGTTTTCTATCAAAATAGCAGCTTTAAAATCTTTAATTAAAAATATGGAAATATGGTAGGGACTCAGAAGAAAGCTAGCCCACTTCCCCTGTCCCAACAAAGAGCCCTGAAAATATGGATTTAAATTTTAAAAATTCAGGATAATACATATATATGGATTCTTTTAAATCCTTTTAGATAAAGCAAGGCTTAAAAATGTTAACTTTGTCTCTTCTTATTTATTGGCACTATTAAAAAAAAAAAAATTCCAAAAAGTGTCTAGATAAACAGCCTTACTTCTAAAGTTAATAAAACTGAATTTACTTTATGTAAGCATGGATTATTTTGGGCTTAGGTATTAGCAACATTCTGACCTCTTGCTCATGTTCATGCTGTGCTTTTAGTTTCCCTAGTTCTTTTTCCAGCTCCCTGGAATATTCTTCCTTATGGTTCTTAATTTCTGCCTCATGAAGATCCTGAAGTTCTTGGAGTGCTTTTCTATGCTTTTCCTCCATATGCAATACTTCCTCACGCAATATATCCAGGGCCAGACGTTTTTCTTCCTCCAGCAACTTCCTTTGATTTTGAAGAGCTGTGTTCAAATCATCCTGCGTAAGCATTAATTAAGAAAGGAGAGAAAAAAGTAAGTACAAATATTGCTGTAACCCATTTGTAAAGCACATGTTCTGCTGTATCAAAGCCTTTTAAGTAGAGGAACAATATTGCCTCATGAACGATGAGCACACATACGTATACACATACACACTCTCTATATCGTTGAAATGGGTTTATTTTTCCTATCTGTTAAAAGTTTTGTAAATCCTCTACTTTTTCTTCTATCCATGACAGCACTCCCTATCAATATAATCTTCAACTTCTTCTTTCTTTACACTCAAGAACAATCAAAATGCAGATTTAAGATTAGTTAGCAAAGATAGAACAGAAGAAAATTACCACCTTTCCTCCCATAAGACCTTCCTCTTCGCCTTTGTGGGCACAGAAACCACATATAATCCTAAGTCTGGAAAGCAGGCATGGTAACAGACAAGTCTGAAAAACAGTACATCTCTCTGGAAGGCTCTGAAGTTTTAGCAATGAGCTAAACCTTCTTACCTGTTTGACTTGGAGAAGTCTCAGGATCTTTTTTTACCCCTCTGAACTCTAAAAGAGCTCACACCTCTGCCCTATCATGAGTAAAGTTATGGACTTCTGTTAAAGGCCCTACGACAGGATCCACTCACCCACCACCTGCTCCCAAAATCCTATCTGGGACCTTTAGAGATACCTTTCTTCCATTCTTCCCCTTCAGACTGTGCCACTCGGCAGGATCTTTGGATTCTTCAGAGATGTGGCTTAACCTACAGAATCACATCTGAAGAATTACATGCTAACTCTATCAGGCAGAGAAGCTGTGAGCCACAAAATGGAGACCCTCCAATCTGAGTTATGCTAAAAATATTTACTTCATTTGTACCTTTTCCACATACTGAGATAGAAAACTCATTAGTCTGAGCACCTGGGGGGGAAGTGACAGATGGATTTAATTTTCAGCTTCAGTTTCCTGTTTCATTTGTTTTCATATGGACACACACAAGTGTTAGTGCTGGCACAAAGGACATTGTAGAAACACACCCCAAGCACAAGGGAAAAGGTGACCCCACACAACGCACCAGGAAATGCCACCTTCTATGCCAAGTCTTCCTTCTGACTCACCTTATGAGCTTCTTCAGCTTCAAGAGCCATGGCTTTAAGTTTTTCCATATGAACAGTAGCTAGCTCAATTTTCAAATTGTTCTGGGATAGCTGAAGTTCTTCAGCATGCTTTAGTTTCAACATCTCTATCTCCTGAACCAAGCGTGCTTGATCCATTTTATCCTTTTCATGGAGCTGTTCTGTGTGCTGCAGCTGCAGTTTCTCAAGAGCCTGACTGTGTTCATCTCTTATAGTCTGAATTTCGGATAGGTAGGATGACTCTAAGGAATCCAGATTTGATAAGTGTTTAGCCTCTAGCTCATCAATTTGTGTCTGATGCTTTGTCTGTAGCTCAGCAACACAAGCTTCAAGCTGAATCTGCTGTTTATTTTCTAGCGTAGATTTAAGTGTCTCAATTTCAGCTTGGTGCTTTGTCTGAAACTCAGCTGTAAGAGACAAAATTTGCTGCTTATGCTTCTCCTGTAACTGCTGACTTTGGAGTTCCAGCTCATCAGCATGGTTCTTTTTCAGCTCTTGGAGAAGAATCTCTTGCTCAGTTGTGAATTTCTGAGTCATAGCTTTGTGTTCCTCCATAAACCTATATTATTTCCAAAAAAGTTAAGAGAATATTGTCAAAAAGGCACTGTTTTGTGGGGTTTTTTTCTAAATAATTGAAATAATAAATACAAATCAAAGAAAAATAAGTAGGCCTTACTTAGCCTCCACAAATTTTACTTTATGTTTCAAATAAAGAACAAATTCAAAGCAAGCCACAAAGATGATTTCATAGCCACATAATTAAAGGTTTATGCAATGTCACTTGGTCGTATCTGGTTATTACTAGGTAGACTGGCATTAAATTACTGTCTAATATAGTGCAACATATAAACATCGTTCTCTGAGAAAATACTGCCATACGAGAGCATCTAGGACATAGTATATACATTGTCTACCTCTCGAAGACGTTGTCTGCAAGTAAACAAAGTGCCGTAAGAAACATCTCTAAAACCAGCTGGTTAAGACTCAGACATAAAACCACGGTGGAAGTGTACATGGGATCCTTGGGGGGTCCTCCAAACTCCGCTCAGCTCTCTGAGGTCTGCTTAAAGCTCGATGCACAAGATTTAGTATCTGTAATGCTGCAATTTACTGTACTCATTAACTATAGTACTTTTGGAGACAGACACCAATAATTAAAAAATGATTGCTTATTTAAAGGCTAAGTTCTGGCTTTAAGCATTTTCCTACTATAATTAATTCTCCGATCTTGTTCTATGGGCGTGTATTTGGGGAGTAAAGAAGGGATAAATTCGAAGCAATACATGCAAATACGAACATGTAGTTGTTTGAGTATTTCCTTTAATACACTAAAACCAACGGTGGTAGGAAGGGGAGTTAAAACTGAGCAGTTACAACCTTCACACCTAACCAGAACTGAAGAATACCATATGCAGCCCATCAATCTCAGCATTCAGTGAAGAACACAAGCTTTGTTCACCACAAAAGGCTTGCTCAAATTCACTTGAATTGTTTGAAAACAGTTGAAAAAAAATTTACAGAATTTTTCCACTTACATGTCCTGTAGCACTTCCTCCAAGGCTAGTATACAATTTTCAGCTGGGTGTTGTATTCTTAACCGTAACAGGCAGAACTTGACTACACTTCATTTGATTTGCTAGGCTAGATTAAATACATTTACATGAAGCAAAATTCTACGGTAAACCGTAATGCAGAGCATTACTGTTCCTTGGGAGTAAGCTTTACATATATAAGTTAGCTGGTGCCATCAAGTGACAAACCTACATCACTGTGGCTCATTAAGGTTAAAGTAAGTAACAATGACAATCACAGAATCATAGAATTGTTTTGGTTGGAAAAGACCTTTAAGATCATCAAGTCCAATCATTAATCCAGCACTGCCAAGCCCATCACTAAACCATGTCCCTAAGCACCACATCTACACACGGTTTTTTAACAACTCCAGGGATGGTGACTCAACTACTTCCTGGGGCAGCCTGTTCCACTGCTTGATAACTTTGTCAGTAAAGAATTTTTCCTAATATCCAATCTAAACCTCCCCTGGCACAACTTGAGACCATTTCCTCTCGTTCTATCACTTGTTACTTGGGGGGGGAAGAGAAAAAAGAGAAAAAAGAAAAAAAAAAAAAAGAGAGACCAACACCCACCTCACCACAACCTCCTTTGAGGTAGTTGTAGAGGGGGATCAGGTCTCCCCTCAGCCTCCTCTTCTCCAGGCTGAACACCCCCAGTTCCCTCAGCCGCTCCCACCAGAGCTGTGCTCCAGACCCTGCACCACTTTGTTGCCCTTCTCTGGACACGCTCCAGCACCTCAATGTCCTTCTTGTACTGAGGGGCCCAAAACTGAACCCAACACTTGAGGTGCGGCCTCACCAGTGCCCAGTACAGGGGGACGATCACTGCCCTGGTCCTGCTGGCCACACTATGTCTGATACAAGCCAGGCTGATGTTGGCCTTCTCAGCCACCTTGGCTGCTTGTCAACCAGCACCCCCAGGTCCTTTTCCACCACGCAGCTTTCCAGCCACTCTGCCCCAAGTCTGTAGTGTTGCCTGGGGTTGCTGTGACCCAAGTGCAGGACCCGACACTTGGCCTTGTTGAACCTCATACAGCTGCCTCGGCCCATTGATCCAGCCTGTCCAGATCCCTCTGTAGAGCCTTCTTCCTCTCGAGCAGATGGACACTCCCATCCGACTTGGTGTCATCTGCAACCTTACTGAGGGTGCACTCAATCCCCTTGTCCAGATCACTGATAAAGATACTAAACAGAACTGACTGAACCGGTAAGTTGAAGTGCTCGAATACACAGGACTTACCTGTTTTGTGCCTCCATAAGTTTCAGTGTGCATTCTTCCTGCAGACAAAGCGTGGCCTTTTCCATTTCTTTTGCCATGAGTGCTTTGGCCGCCTGCAGGTCACGGTCATATTGCTCCTGAGATTTCTGCACAGCCTGTGCACTCGCAAGGCTGTCCTCTAGTTGCTGCAAGTTGTTTTGCTGCTCTTTGACAAGTTTCTCCAATTCTAAAATTTTGGCAGCTTGGTGATCTTGAAGCTGATTCATTTCAGCTTCACGAAGTTCAAACTCTTTTTGTAAACTCTGTTTCTCATATTCCACTCTATTTTGCAGTTCTATACGCAACAATGATAACTTCTCCTCTGCTTGGATTCTTTGGTCCTCGCTTTCACATTTCCATTTCATCTCTTTTTCTTTGTACATAGTCTCTATTTTCTGGACTTCTTCTCTGGCTTCCCTTAATTTATTCTCGTGATCCTCAGCAATTTTACATTTTACCTATGAAAACAGTTATTAAAAAATTTATAAAATACAAAACCGAACAAGTGTGTGAAGTGAACATTCTCAGGCGTTTCATACAATGCACTATTAAGAATTAATTAGGGTAAGGAAGGTAAGAAAAAAATTAAGGGAAAATTCTAGAATTAATATGGTACTCTATGTTGTTTTCTCTTGGAGCCATTTTTCTTCATTTCAGGAGTTCAACTTATAAAGCTATGGGCACCTTCAGCATTTATATGATTAAAAAATCTTAAACCTCCCCTCTCCTTATATGTTCCAGTGGCATTCTACAAGCAGTATCCAAGACCATGATCTCATACATAGCATAAAAATCACATAAAAACATGTAGCACAAAAACAGAAGCAAAAGCACCAAATGGTGGCTCAATGACAAAAGGGAAAAAAATACACTAGAGGTAAACAGGTAAACAAATAAATAGTAAACTAAGCAAACAACAGGGTAATCTCCAAAGAAAACTAAAAGCTAGTAAGAGATCACACAGGAGCATCAGTATGAAGTAGATTCTTCAGTTGGAAGGTTTGTTTTGAAAAAAATATTTAAGCATTCGTTTATGCTACAACCTAAATGAAGAGGCAGAAAAGAAACGCAAAACCCCAAAATTTGATTAAGACAATCCATGAAAACTTGGTGGGGATGCCCTGGAAACAGAGAAGCATTTGAGGAAATTGGTTCGCTCTGGTTCTGAGAGCGAGAGGCCAAGGGAAATGAAATAACATATTTGCAGCCAGTGGATCAGCTCTGCTCTGGATATGTTTGTCTTTTAGCCAGCCAGCAGTGCCACAAACACGATACTGCAGGTAAACCAGCAGTACCGAAAGCTTCACTACTGGAAGCTGCACCTGAGTCTCCATGTTACCTACAAACAGTCTGCAAGTGTTTTCTCTGGCCTTCTCCACCAGCTTTTAAGTCTGGAAAAGGATACACATACTGATCTCTCTTTAATAAGGGAGGGAAGGAGGACTTGAGGAATGAGAGCTTCATCCATCTAATTCTCATAAGCATTCAAAGATCGGAATAAATTAAACAATGAATTAACATCCAATGTAAGTTTATCCTCAGATGGGACAGCTGATTTTACAGGTAAGAGGGAAGGTGCCAGAGATGATTCTTTCAACTCTAAGACTTTTAGAGTGAAGGTATAAGACCTACACCAAAGCAAAGGCAAAAATCTGTTGTCCAGATTCTTTCTTCTTCCTCAAAAAAAGGTCTGAAAAATTATTTCACAGAATCCCTGACTGGTTGGGGTTGGAAGGGACCTCAGGAGATCACCCAGTCCAACCCCCTGCTAAAGCAGGATCACCCAGAGCAGGT
>VXBL01001355.1:247649-275802 GCA_013400195.1 Aramus guarauna
GGCACACTGCTGGTCATGGAGAGCTTGTTGTCCACCAGGACTCCCAGGTCCTTCTCCACAGTGCTGCTTCCCAGCAGGTCACCCCCTCACCTGTACTGGTGCTTGGGGTTATTCCTCTCCAGGTGCAGGACCCTACACTTGCCCTTGTTGAATTTCATTTGGTTCCTCCCCACCCAACTCTCCAGCCTGTCCAGATCTCGTTGAATGGCAGCGCAGCCTTCTGCTGCATCAGCCACTCCTTCTAGTTTTGTATTTCTGGTTATTTGCTTCAAAAGACAGTCCTATCAATACCAGAAATTTCTTACAGGAGACCCATTCAGCTGAGGGGCTTTTTCCATCTGCCACAGTGCTTCCTGCTGAATTCTCCATTACCAATGACAGTATGCAAGTGCACCATGCTACTTTCGCACCAGGACACTACGATGAGCAGCAGGGAGATATGCAGGATGAGGACCTTTTGTACCTGCCTGTATTGTGTGCTATACATATGCTCTACCCATGTCAATAGAAAAGGTGGACTGGATCAACCCCTGAAGGCCCTGCCTTCCCATGCTATCTGTGCTCTTAAAGAAAAGTACATCTACGGAGAAACTAAGCGTTGCACTGAGCTTCACACTTGTATTCCAATATTTGTGTGTATCCATGCAAGTCCACGTAAAGCTGAAGTTACTATCACTAAAGTAGACACATTTAAAGGTAAACGCTGCTTCTGTCTCCCTGGGCCTTCCCAACAGATCTGAGCTTGCCCAACTCTATACAAAACAGTACTCTAATACAGATTACCTTTTCCATTTCCTCTTTCAGATGCTTTTCATTCTGCACAGAATAATCTTTTTGTTTAGTGATCTCTTCCTTTAAATACTTTATTTCCTCCAAAAGCTCTGCAATACGCTGTTTCTCAGAGTGAAGGAGAGAGAGCTTAGCTTTGTGCTCTTCCTCCAGCTCAGACACTCGGTCAGCCACCTCCATTTCAACTTGACGGGCTGCATCTTGAGCACTCTGTAGGCGCAGTTTGGTGATTTCTGAAAAGAAAAAAACAAAACAACAAGACATTCTGGATTTTTTTTAACAGGTTCTATTAATGCACAGAAATAAAGCTGAGCGTTGTCAGCTGTGCAGTTTATCAGTAGCCATATTAAACTGCAGACCAACAAGAATCCCTTATCGGGATGATTTTGTACTGTGATCTGCTTCATCACCATCTCTGAAATCTATCAGTATGAACACACACGGAATAATGGGGAAGGACCATGAGACCTGCAGCAGGACCTCCCTCCTATCAGCAACAGCCACAAGAGCTGACTTTCTTTTTGGACAAGGTAATGGCAGATTTACACAAGTTTTATCTCCTCTTTTGCACATACAATTTACATAAGGCATATCCCCAAAAAGCAGATGGGACAAATCTCTAAACATTCTAATTTAAACAGTTCCGATATACTGTCTAGTATTAAAAATAAATAAATAAATGAAGATTAGAAATATAACTGCAAATTAAAAAAAAGTTGTACTGATCCTTTTAACCAACACACAGTGGAATGTAGTTATAGTTAGCTACATAACACACATGGCTAAGTTATGGATGATGAGTTCAAATGTTTGTGTGTCCTATTGTGCTCCCAGAGAGAGGTTGTGGATACAAGAACTGCCATGATCCCTCACCTGCACCTCAACAATATACGCATTTCATATTGAACCAGTACCAGGCAGCATATTTCTATAAATCACAATTCCAAGAAAAGCAGCAACTATTAAGAAATTACACAAACCCATGATCACGTCGGAAGTCCCATTAAATTTAGCCAGAAGAGGAACTTTAACCTGAACCCTACAGCAAAAGATACCTATTACAAACTCTGCTCCCTATAAATACTTTCCTCTTTGTTCAAAAAATTCATCCCAATACGTATGCCAACTAGTTGGCAAACACAGGAGGGAAAAGAAATATTAACATTAAATGAGCAAACCCACAAAAGGATAACAGGTAAAAGGCATGGATCACAGAACAGAAGTGGGTCTGCTCTGTGGAACAGAGTGAGAACTGACTTATTTCATGCAAATACAAGAGACGTGTAACATAGCTGACAAACAACACTAAGAAATTTTCAAATAAATATTAATGCAGGAATTGGCAGTGCCCCTCTAGGCATCAAGAATGGAAAGCTGATCAACTGCTTTTAGCAACTGCTCCACAGTTGTAGTAGGTTTTACTACAGAATAATCAACTTCAAGCCAGCACATCTTTGGAAGTACAACTCAACCTGGCGATAAAAGTCAAAAAGCAAAGTGCTCAATACCATGGAGTAACATGTGTTAAGTGTTCCCTATAGTTTAAACTAAAACAAATTGAAAACTTCTTCAGGTGAGCCTTTAAATACTTAAAGAAAAATATATGCCACACAAGCAGCATACCATTTACTTCCCAGTCAGCTCTTCTTACCTTTAATATGCTCTTCTGAAAGTTGAGCACGGAGCTGCTCAAGTTCTAAAGCATGCTTTCTTTTCATTTCCTCAATTTCTGACATATATTTGTCTGACAGATCCATCTTCATTTTCATTAGGTCCTCCTTATATTGCAGCACAAGGGAAGACCTTAAGGAATCTAATTCATGCCTGTGTTGTTCTTTAAGTTGTACCTGCAAAGAGGCAAGCTCTTCCTACGTAAGAAATGGGTTAGAAAGACACCTTCAGCTTTGAAGAAACCATGCCAAGAACATTTCAATGAGAGCACTGCATAAATTGCATTATAATGCACCTGTTTCGCACATATATATCTGGTTTCCAAAAACCCTGCTGGTTTTCATAGAACCATAAAATCATTTTGGTTGGAAAAGACCTTTAAAGATCATCAAGTCCAACTATTAAGCTACCACTGCCAGTCCAACCACAAAAAGAAAAAAAATAAGTATCAGATATTAAACTGATAAGAACTGATACCACACTTGATCTTAGCCAAAAGGCCAAGAAGCTCCATTCCTGCCACTCCAGCTGCTACTAGAGCGGCAGAGCCCTTCAAAGTAGAATTATAGAATCATTTAGGTTAGAAAAGACCGGTAAGATTTTCGAGTCCAACTGTAAACCTAACACTGCCAAGTGCACCACTATACCCTGTCCCTAACTGCTGTCTTAGTATACTTCGAATAGGGAAACAGGGTGAGTAAGAACAAAATAGTTTCTAAAACATCTGTATATTAGAGCCTTTTGAGAAAAAAAAAAAAAAAAAAAGAGTAGCTATGCTCCAGAACCATGCCACAAGGCAGATCTGAGTTTCAGGAGCCATTTGAAAATATAATAGAGGGGGAAGTCCCACATGCATCTGGGTGGAGAAACTATTGACTCTCAACACTGAGGAGACCACCCTCTACACACCACAGAACTTAGAAGTAATGATCTATGAATGCAGTTTCATGCTCAGCTAGGTAACAAAGAGCAGCAAGAAAAAAGGTAGGATGTATATATTTCTCATTTACAACTCTTTTTTTTTAGGTGTTATTTTCTAATGAAATTAAGCTCGTGCTGTCTTATGTACGTCTTGCCTGCTTGTCATTCTCTCACTAAAAAAATAATCTTCTACAGTTAATTTAAAAAATAAAAAGAATTCTAAAGAAAAAAAAGGAAAATTCCCTTTTGAAACTTTTGGTCAGCTTCAGATAAGTTGAGCAAAGTCGTCAAGATCTTAAGTTACAACAAGGTATATAAAAACAGGTGCATAAATAGAAGAGGGACCAACTTAGCATCTCCACTTGGAGGAGAACAGACAGCAGCAACAGGCACAATTACTACAGAACCTACAGAGAAGGGACGTACCATGAATTGTGCACTTGTGTGGAAGAGCTTTGACAAGCTCCTTATTAGGCACAGGATAATCCAAACAGCATACAAAATTACAGAACAGTACGTTTCATCTGTTCTGCTAGCCTGAGAACTATTAAAGTTAGTCATTTACAATATACTTGTCAAAAATAATTAAGCCTTAATAAAGATCTCAAATTAACTGACACTTTGCCAAGAGCTAGGAGTCAGACATCAAGTTTCATACAGATGATGTAATGAACAGTAGAATATCAAAAATACTACCTGATGTTGTTCCAGCTGTTGGTTTAACTGACCCATTGTATCCCTTCTCTCTTTCTCAGCAGTCTCTTCAAAAACTGTGACAGAAGAACTGAGAAAAGTGATGTAGATTTGTAACATGTGTCACAAATTAAGTTAAATGAATTTGCTGACTTATGATGTAGTACTGAGATCAGGCACAGAGCAACTTTAACAATTGCTCAGGACTGTGCACTCATGACTTCCTACGCTGTGTTTCTAACTACAGATCTAACTAACATGAGATGAAAGAAAAAAGGAAAAAGAATAAAGAAGAGATCACCTGATGTCCCCTGCTTGGTCTTGACTCATTTCCAATTCTGACAGCGAATATTCCTTCAGGTCTTGCAGTCTCTGATGCAGCAAAGTCAATTCTTCTCTGTAGTTTTCTTCAGCAACTCTTAACTTCTTTTCAAAATAAAGTCTCAGTTGTTCCAATTCAGTTTCGTGCTCACTTTTTCTTTGCTGACGCTGCTGTTCAAATTCTTGTTTTAAATGCTCTATTTCTTCCACCCGCGATGCACGAGCCAGGAGCTGCTCTTTTAGCTCTGGAAGGAAGGCAAAACCAACACAAGGACTCAGAGGTACGTATCATCAGGCCAAGTCATTCTGTGAAGATCGGCCCCACTTTAGTTGTTGAGATAGCAGTGAAATGTTATCCCACAAGCTACATAAGAAAATGAACTTCTGACAGACAAAACATTCCTTCCTCAGAAGACAGTAAAACCATGTTCTGCATGGCATTCAGAAAAACCGTCTTCATGACAAGGATGAAAACTACCAGCAAGCTGTTGGCCCTCCTCATTTCCTTGGGCTTCAGCTCTGGGCCAGTGACATGCAGAGCCCTGCGATATTGCTTAACCTTCACACCTGCTTGTTGTAGCAACCAGCAGCAATAATTTAGTCAAGAACATTTAATTTGCTCCAGGAAAAACTTCCCAACAAATGAAACCAACTTGAGCACAAACTATGTAGAAAAACAAAAATTACAAGGAAAACAAAATCAATTCTGGATTACTTTGTTGATGGCTTGGCTATCCATCATTAACTCAAGCAGAGGCTAAATTAATTGAATTAAAAAGAACCAACCAACAAGAAAAAAATAAAACAGAATGCAGTAGCAAACAGCGATCAAGGCTGGTTCAGCAAGCTACCCTCCTTTCAGGGAGTGAGGGCAGTGGCCAGCATTGCAGCCTGTTCATGAACTCTTTGAGAGCTTTCTTCCTCACTTTCTGTATTAAAGAATTAGGAAGTGAAAAGGTGGGGAAAAAAGGACAAAAATCATGAGGGGGAATTAAGAAAATTTCCCAGATGGCTCAACTTCCTAGATGACTTAAGTTAGCTGAATCCCCACAGAATCAACTGAAGATGGAACTGCATTTCAAGAATCAAGAAGCTGGAGAAAAGCATCTGCTTATGTTAGGCAAGAAGAAAAACTTCAGAAACCTTTACCGAAACAGAGGAGGCCACCCAGGAAGGAACACAGCTGACTATCACCGTGTGTTTTTGTGTAGCAAACCAGAAAACACACCCTTGGCATTAAAAAGTCGCCTAACAAACACGCAAACAGAAAGAATAAGAGAAGTAAGTACATGGCTCAAGCCTGCTTCCAAAGGGAGCAGCTGCCAAGCACAGGGACCAGAGGAATCAAGTAACAAGCAGGACCAGTAACACCACCAGTGGGACAGGCAAGGCAAGTCCAATCTGGCTTGGGTATGTTCCGCCTAACCAGCAAAGCCTGCCAGCACAAAATTAACCCAGAAAAGTGTTTAACACTTTTGAACTGGCATGTCACTCTTACATCAGAGCAGAGATCCCATTGTCCTGCTGCTGCGTTCTGAATCCACCACCACAAGTCCTCAAACCAACGCAAACGCATTGTCAAATGATCACTCAAGTGAAGAAAAGCAGAGTAAACCAAAACACCTTTCAGATCTCACACACCAAAAGAGATATCCTCACCTGGACCATGGGCTTGCATTCTGGTCTCACCATCTCAAGCAAGATGAAGAAGAAAAGAAAGGGTACAAAGAATGGGAACGAAAGTGATTAGAAACATGGAAAAACATTTGAAAGGTTAATAAACATTAGGAGTACAGAGAGGAAATATAAGAATTCCAATAAATACAAAAATTCCAGTGCTATCTGCTATAATTCTGTAATATCAAATCAGAGATTTGAAAAAGTCAAGGTAAAGTCTGACTACATAGAAAATTTTATTTATACCATTTATGACCAGTAAAAACGACAAAAAACACCCTCACAAAACCTTATTATACTTCAAAAGCTATTTACCAGTATACTATTTAGAAAATCTGAAACTGCATTTCAACCAAAAGGCAAATGTAATATGCTCAACTACCCCATCAGAAGAAAAGAACGTGACCTAATGCTGCAGTGCCAATACAAGGTGAACACCCCCATAGTCAAGGTTAACGTCATGGTCTCTAGCTTTTTTATTTTTCCCAAATTTCTTCTTTCATGTGTTATACATCTGTTTGCACACTTACATCTGAGCCACAGTCTACTTCATTTCAAGTGAAAATGTGTCACCTCCAATCACTACTCCGTAAAGTTGACTGTTTTATTTAATATACCTAAACCTTGAATCAGATACCTTAAGATATCTGAAGTACATGGTGCCAGATTTCAGCCAGTCATTATTTTTCTCTCAAGCTTTAAAATTTTTTCTAAGTTTAATGCAGTTTAATAAGTTTAATTTAATAATTAGTTTTAACTAATTTTAATTAGTAAAAAAACCCAAAAAACCAAAAGACAAAAACCCCAAAACTATTCATGTTTAATTGCTGTGCACAATATTTTCCTTTTATTTTTTGCTTTTAGGTTTAGGGGATTTCTTTATTTTTAAAGCAGAAGCATCCTTACAGAAATAGGTTATTTTTAGCCTCAGAGGAAAACAACATTATCATTCATTCTGATTTCAGATGTATCACCTGAATGTTTTTATTTTTAAAATAGAGTTACCTATAACCCAGGGCACGTCTATATTTAAGAATTAAAAGTCTTTCAGAAGATGGTAAATCTTCATTTTCAACGTCAATGAAAAGGCATTTTAACTCACCTTAAAACTGAAAGTGAAAAAAAGCATTGCTACCTCAAGATATAACCTAATCACACAGGCTTAAAATATTTCTGCTTTTTTTTTTTTTTTAAGCAGACTGATCTCTTAATTATCTCCAAAAAAAGAAAATGTCATAGCCACAATAAACCACTCAAAGTTATAAACTGAGTGGTGATCTTTTCTGTCTGCCTTCAATGAACAGTTTTCACCATTGAATTCGTACCCGCTTCCACGCTGAATACACACAGGAGCACGTTACTGCATTGACCAGCCTTTTCTTCATTTTTTAACTACACTATACTTAATTTGACATTGCTATGAAAAAAAAAATGTTTGTTTTTCACTGAAGATTTTTATCAGGTGCAGGAATGGAGCAGGAAGGGAAAGGAAAACACATGGAGTGAGCTTTTCCCAAGGCCACGCCATCCTTTTTGGCACTGCATAACCCACTCATCATCTGACATCAACCCACCTCTCGCTTCAGAAACGGATCACTACAACCCACTGACACTTCTGTGACCCACCCGTGTGTTTCTGGTACACTATTAGAAGTATTTTGTGTCACTAATGCATACTTCTCTATGAAGAGGAGGCAAAAAAATAAAACGCATCAGTTTTTGAACATACCACTTAGCTCCTGCCGATTTGCTCGGGTACTATTGAGCTGAGACCAAAGCTGCCTGATTTCTTCTTGTGACCGAGTCTTGAGTTCTTCATGGGTGACCTGAAGTTTCTCCAGCTATGGAAGATATGTTAAAAAAACCCCAAACAACCAAACCCCCCCCCAAAACAACTTTTTGAAACAATTTTATTTTAATTGCTTATTTTATATGCAACATGTAGTTCTGTCAGAAATAGGTGGAAACACTTAGTGACAACCAGACTCTTGGCTCCTGACCCAGGCTACCAGGGATACTGAGTAGCACTTAAGTGTTAGACTCGCTCCTCTAAGAGAGAGGAATTTGTTCCTGATGCCATATTAATCATCGCTGGCAAAAATAAAATATAAGCTAGATAAAAATGAAACATAGGAACCAGAAAATTAAGCATATAAATAAATACAGAGGAAGAAACAGCACCAAATGGTACAAAGACAACTGCATTCAAAAGATTTTGAACCACTATAGAATCCCACAGTATTTACCTACTTCATGAGATGCATTTTAGTTTCTCAATAAAATCCCTAAATATAAACAAGTCACCCAGATGATATGCATATGGTCTAGTTTTTGTTACGCTATATATAATCAAGCACTCAAAACATGTAAAAAAAAAATCTTATTTACCTCCTTCTGAAGATTCTGTTCTTTTTCTTGGCTTTTCATCTTCGTATCTTCTAGGAGTTGGTTATGTTCAGTCTGCAGCTGTTCTTGTAATTTTGTAATGGCTAACTGGTGTTGCTTCTCCAATTCTATACATTTGACTAAAATTAAAAATTACTTCTGTTACACCACCATCCTGGTTACTGAATAACCTGTACAACTCTTTTGCAACTAAAATAGAAATGCATGTCTCTAGACTAGAATGCTAGGGAATCACAAAAATACTTGAATAGTAAAGTACTCCAAAGTCAAACATTTCCACACAATGCTTCCTCGTTCCCTGCATCCCACAGTGTTAGCCAAGAGGTAACCAACAGCAGCACCAGAGGGATTGAGCGCTCGCTGAACCCTCTAAACTTCCTACTACCTCAGTTGGTCAACAAATCTTGACTTTCCCAGAAAGAATCTACAATCAAAATGACCACAGTGAGCTACAAGAGAGGTATGTTATCCTCATGGAACAGACTTTAATGATAGAGGTTCAGAGAAACCTAGTAAAGTCAGTGCAGGCTGGGAGGAACAAGCCATTGCTACAAACACATCCTTGCAGCAGCCAAAGGCGAGTCAAACACTGTGACAGCATCCAGCCCCTGGCTGAAGCTACTCTTCACTTCTTAAACCTGGTCTTGCCGCCTGCCAACCAGCATCATCCGGTACCCTTAAGATTGCATTTCCATCTGGAGAGAGGATTATTTCCCATGTCTCATGTGCACAGCGCCTCAGAAGGCTGCACAACTCGACTCTTCACTTCATGGCTCACCTCATCTCGTGGCTCCTTTTCATGCCATTACTGACAGCAAACCTGACGCTATTGTGCCAGTCAACCACTATCTCAACAGAGATGCAAACTACCTACACAAACTTTTCGTAGTCCTTCCTCCTACCTCCACCTCGGCGAAAGATATAAACAGATGTACCTGGCTAGGTGCACATCCAGATTTCATTTTTCAAGTTAATGAAAACTCCAATTACAGTAGTCTCAAAAACATCACTTACAGGACAGTATTTGAAAATGCTACTGTTGCATTACACTTTAACTATTCACAGTCCAAATCCAATTTTTTTGTTAGAAGCTTCTATTGGTATTAATCAGAATTTTGATTAATGCAGTAACTGCCATAGCTGGTTTTCAGCTGGACACAATAGCACCTCCCTTTAATACACCTGAAGGAAAAAATAGTCCGTCTTATATTCTGTGGAAGTCAAAACACAACACAGGTAACTAGGCTTTAAACAGTTTTTCATTTACATCTTGTTTTCTAGACAGTCTCATGCCATCAACCCAGCTTTTAAGAGTACATGGGTTATATCTTCTATTTTCTTTTTTATGCAGGTTCTAAAAACACTTAGTTAGCTTTTTGATTGTTCCATAAAGACAACTGCTTCCAGACCTTGGCACTTACTTTTAGACTGTTCGTTCTCAAGAGAAAGAAGTCCCAGCTCTGCTCTGACTTTTTCTAATTCCATTTCCAGAGTTTTCTGCAGTTCTACCATTTCAGTCTGATGTTTTTCAGACAGCTCTTCACATGTGCTTTTTAAATGCATCTCAGACTCCAATTCCCAGTCTCTTTTGAGAGTCTAAGAAAGCAAGACATGCATTATTAAAGGAAACACATTTAGCAAATTAGTACCTTTTTTTACCTTTCTTCCTCCATTTATTTGTCTCTACAATAAATGTGTAGTAACACAGGCCTTCTACCAGCTCTATTTTACTGAAAGACGTTTTATTTTTTCTTGTATGAAGAACAGAATCTGTACCTCTAATGCCTGGATACGTGTCTCTTCCATTTCCAATTCTATTTTCTTTCTCTGATCAACTGTGAAACAAAATACTACTTATTAATAAATTTACACAAAATATTATGATTAAATGAGAAGTACAAATATCGATGAGATTACCACTTTCAGTATCAAACTCAGTGCCTGAATTGCATGCAACAGTGTAAGGTACCGGGTTCTGTCCAAATCTCCTGTTATGTTACATCCCAGTAATTCACTTTCATTTTAGAAAATAAGCATCTAGCAGTTACAACTGCAAAGACAACCCTGAAGACTAGGCTCAGCTTAATTAGCAACGTAAATAGAAAGTCTGCTTAAATCTACAGAGAGCATGATACTAAAAAAAACCCAAACAAAACCACAAAACCCACAAAGAACCCCACACATTTATTCCTAAAGATATAAATTCAAATGCCTTCAAATTCATTTTAGATGCTAGCATTTCAATGCACATCACTATTAAGTGTTTAAATCATCTCTATCCCAGAGACACAGCAAAAGAGCAGCCAGCAGCAGCAAGTAGGAAACTCTCTTCAAGTGTCTTCTAAAAATGCCTAGGAAAGGGACTGGAGGACAGATGCCATTATCTGCTCACTGACACTAACAGCTTCTTCCTTCCCCAGTTCATTCCAACTTCTAGTTCAGCACCTTTCTTGATCTGCAAGAACCCTGTAAAGGCCTATCAGTCTCCTCTGAGAACTGCATCTAGACCTCTTCCTGCTCCCAAATCCGGTTTGCTACTCTCAGTTGAAGAGACACAACCCTAAAAAGATTCTCTTCCTCTGAGGAAAAGACAACTATAGGATTGGTTCCTAAATTTCTTCAGCGAGTTGCTGCTGGCCTCACTTTTCTCCAGAAATTCCTCAAGCTCTGCCATACAGGTCAGAAATGGTCTCCTGAACTGGGAAGAGGCAAATATCCCAAACAACGCTAAGAGCACCATCAGCAGGCCTTCAGTACTACCAAGTGCAGCTTTCCTCTTGCTGATGTGAAAATACAATCTTACATCAAACATATCTCAAAGAACACCCAGCTGTGGGTTCTCACTGAGCCTTTCAGTTCCCTTCCAACTCCTTTATAAACCATGAAGGGGACAAGCCAGGAAGCATTTCCGTATCTTGTCAGAAACACAACAGGAGTCAGTACTGACTTAGGGCAATAAAAGCCCTTGAGAAACCTAACGAGGAAGAGCTCTACTCTTTGTGCTAATTAAATTCTTCATGAGAGCTCTGTCTAATGCTTCCTGAAAGCAACTAGTTCAGTATAGTGCTATGTTACAGAAGTGGCAGCAAAACACCCATATAGTTGAAGAAAAACTAAACCTAGGTCTGGACAACTTCATTTTTGCATATATGACATGTACTTTTGCACGTGCCAGTCTACGTGTTGTCCCTGTTGTAGGCAACACCAGTCGTCACTCAAAAGGTCAGCTCTACACCAAGACAGGAACCTGTGGAGGAAGAAAAATACCAACAGGGTTTCAATTTCTGGTCCATTATTCCCAAATTTTAATACCTAGTTCTTGCTGATAGTTTAACTTAAGTTCTTCTTTTTCCTTCAGACACTGTTGTTTATTCTTCTCCCACTCCATCTGATGGCGGCTTTGCAGAATTGCTACCTCCTGAGCACGTTTATCATTGAGCATCTCCCGTAGTTCCACAAGGGCCGTTTCCTTTTCTTTTGTCAAGTTTGACTGCATAAGCTCAAGCTGAGAGGTGTGCATATTATTCAAGCTTAGGCGCAAAGCTTCCAATTCAAGGCTGTGCAGTGTCTGTAATGGAGAAGAAAATGTGTTTTTCCCTCCCCTCTAATAAAACACATTCACTTTTTTCATGACCAGTTTCAATTGCTTTCAACTGTTAAACACATCTAAGTTTTCTGTACTTGGAGAGTGTTTCCTCATGACAGGGACAGAACCCTGAAAATAAGCTGACCTTTGTTACCATGAGGTTTGCATAATATTTTCAGTGCGAGGTAAAAGGTTTTTTCCTTATCTGCCTCTTAATTTCATCACCTACCAAATACCTTGTATCTGTCCACAGTGTCATCAGACCAGAACACAAGCTCATCCTGACCTTTCACTCTCTATTAAAAAAAAAATTCCTCATATTTGCTATTGGTTATCATTTGCTAAAAAGCAAAATTCTGAAGTGGTAGTGGAAAAGCAGAAATAAAATTGACCATACTTCATTAAAAAAAAAGTGAGGAATAACCAACCGTTAGAAATGGCACCTGAAATGGACCAACTAAAGTTTTCACTTCTTACATAAACTGAACAGTACACAAACATCTTGTAATTTGACCTGACAATAGACATATTCTTTCCATTTCCCTTTGCATTTAGTGGAAACGTTCAAAACCCAGTAAATATTTAGAGGAAAAAGTCAGGTTTACATACCTAAGTTTAGCACAAGAGCATTCCTAATCACATTAGTGGGATAATTAAAAAGTGGGACTTCAGTATTTTTTATAAATTTACTTGTTAAACTTAAAGACATGAAAATGACACAGTTTTGTGGGTTGTTTTTTTTTTTTTTTTTTTTTAAACACATCCATTTAAGTATCCAGTTTTCTTCAGAATTAATGTTAAAATATAATTGCAGTGAGGATCCTGGAAAGCTCCTGTAGAAAATCTCTCCTACCACCCACCAAGGGAACCCTCCCAATTCTTCAATTGCAGCACACAGTATGCACAAAAACCAAGGAGCCTTCTCTCTGCAAGAGCCAGGTAACCACTACAGCAGTAATTACTGCATTTCTTTATTTTACCTGGGATTGGAGCTGAGCTTGCTCAATCTCTGCTTTGTGCGTGGCTGCCATTTGCTGCCGAAGTTCATCCAAGAGGTGCTGCTGCTCTTTATTTAGTTCAGCACGGAGCGTCTCCATTTCCTCTTTGTGTTTAGCAATCAGTTCAGAGATTTCACGATCATGCTCCCGTTCATGTACCTGCAGAGAATACTCAGATAAAGAGCTTTCTTCAAAATGCAGTTAGTTAGCCCCCCAATAAATTATTGAGCCAGAATTCTCCCTTCCTCCTGACCCCAAATCAAAGACACAAGGGAAAAAAAACAATTTTTCATCTCTAAAATGTTTGTACTACTTAAATCACAAACAACACAAGATAAGTTTATTTTTCTGAAATAAACCCAATGACAGCATTTACCTTTTTTATTAGAGCAATCTGTTCCTTTCTTTCCTCTTCCAACTTCTGCTGTTTTTCCACTTGATCTTTTATTTCAGCATTTAATTCTTCTATCTGAAAACAGGCATACAAACATTTGCAATGACTTCCTTGAGCATTCTGAAATCCCGAGACTCCTGCCCTTATCAGGGTTTCCTACCTCTTTGTGTGTCAAACTCACTTTAGTTAATTCGGAAAGGCGCTGAGTCTCCATTTTATCAATTTCCTCTTTGTAATGTTTCACCATCTGGGATTGCGCCTCCTGCGCAGCTTGTGCAGACTGGATGGACTCCTGCAAGCGAGTCTCAAGCTCCAAATGAACTGTCTTCAAATGGGCGATTTCTTCGGTCAGCTGGCTTTTTTTCTCATTGTATTCAGTATTTTTTGCCTTCATTTCAGCATTAAGTTTATGAATTTCTAGGTTGCTGAAGTTTAATCTGTCCTCATATCCCAGTCTTTCACACTCCTGTATTTCTTTGAGGTTTTTCACTTCAGCATTAAGTTCATGTATGTTTTTCTCAAGATCCTCAATGATGCTAGCATTCTCTGCTAGCGCTTTTTCTGCTTTTATGAGATCCTTCTCCACGTCAGATAATCTTTCTCCTAAGGCTGTTTTTTCCTTCTGTAAGAGTGCTAAATTTTGTTCTTTATTATTGATTTCAGCTTTGAGCAACTCCTGTTCTTTTAGCAACGTCTCTTCCGATACAGTTTTCTGTCCGAGCAGCTCTGCTATTGCCTGGTTTTTAGCCTTCTGAGCATCAAGCTGACTTTGCATTTGATCCCTTTGACTTTGCAAGGCAGCTAACTGACGTCCAAAAAGGGACTGTACTTCACTTGTTACAGAATCAGAAGCTGTTTTCTGCTCTTGAACATCTTTCACCAATTGCTCCTGAGTTCGCAGCTGCACCATCAACATTTCTCTTTCATCCTGGAGGTCTTTTACCATTTCTTGCCAGGTAGAGGATTTTGATGCTCGTGTTAAAGACTCTACAGCGCAGGAAGTTTGGCCTCCATCCTCACCCTGCTGCTTTACTAGAAACATTATTTTGTTTTCAAGTTCTTTCTCCTTCTCTGTTTTTTGAAGAAGTTCTTTTTCACAATGGATCCGTGCTTCACGTTCCTCATCCAGTTCCACACAGATAAGAGAGAGCTCAGCCATTACTTTTTCCCATTTTCCAACAGCTTCTTGGGTCTCCTGATAAGATTTCTTCAAGGCTGACTCCTTCTCATGGAGCTGCTCAGTTAGCTTCAAACATCTCTCTACTAAACAAGCTGTCTCATTATCCTTTAAGTCATTGTGGTCACTTACTTCGTTTTGCTGCAGGGCACTATCTGACAAAAACGAAACAAAGGCCTCTGCTCCCACCTCAGTCTCTTCAAAAGTCTCTTGAGCCAAGCTTCTCCTGGGTTCTAGAAGCACACTACTGCCTAACCCATACCTACTGCATCTACCTTCTTCAATGGCATAACCTTCAGAAGAGCTGGACACATATGACTCTTCTGGCCTCTCTGTGGATATGAGATACTTAGCCAATATGCCTTCATCACCACTGAAGAACCCTAGTTCTGACAAGTGTTCTTCAGGCAGGTTATCTCCTTCACTACTTTCATAATTCTCTGTGATCTTTGAATTCTTAATTTCTTCTAGTTCATCACGTGAGGACTCTACTCCCAAGTCACGCTGGAACTCTAGTTCTTCGTGAACTAGCTCGTCTTCACCTTTCAACTCAGGTGGTTTATTCCACATCTCTGCTCTCAGCGACACCTCTGGTAAAATCTGGTTTTCCCCCAGTTTCGTTAGGTTTTTATTGGAGACAATCTCTTCCTCATGCTTTTGCCTTATACCTGCATTTTTTTCTGCCTCGTAAAGTTGCTTTTTATTTAATTCCTGGATGAAAGAATTCAATTTCTGAATCTCTTCATTCAAGGACTGTTTTTCTTGTTTGTATCGCTGGGCTTCCTTGACCTGCTCTTCTGCATCAGAAAGTTGAGACTTAAGGCCATCAGTTAAATCCTTGTATTTAGTCTCAATTTCAGATTTTTCTCTCTGGAACTCTTCCTGTTGGTTTTCAAGTTTCCTTCTCAAATTTTCTTTATTAATTTCAGACTCATGAAGACTATTAGTTAAGTCAATTATCATGCCATTCAAATTCTGAATGTGTTCTTCAGAATTCAGAGCACAGAGTTCTTTTTTTAACTGTTCAAGTTCATTCTTATATTTTAAAATCATTTCTTCTTCATATACCTGCTTGGCTTCTGCAATATCTCTTCTGTGGCACTTCTCTAGCTCAGCCCTCAAGTTCTCCAACTGTCTGCGCATATCTTTTTCATGACTGATTTTCAGTTCTTCAATACATTGCTGTTCTTTCATTTTGGATAAAGCTATTTCATTTTTTAATTCTGTTATTTCTGAGTCCCGGAGAGAAAGGGTATGTTGTAGTATAGATAAGCTATATCTTTCCGATGTCAGTAGATCTTGAAGACTTTTAATATGTTGGTCTTTTTCTCCTGTGCTTTTGTATAGATGTTGCATTGTATCTTTCATATCCTCTTCCATTTGAGAAAGCAGATTTTCTTTATCTTTGGTATTCTTAAAAATAAAATATTACATATGAAATATGCCATGTTTTAATTCTTTAAGACTCACGTCTTTAATGTATTTTCACATATAATATTTACTGTTAAGTGCAGGGTGTATCATTGGCCTAGGCAACAGGATTTTCAAGCACATCCTTGAGAGTGGAAAGTACTATTGAAAGACTCTTCAAATGTGGTAACAAATATCAAACTGTCCAAGCAATTACAAGGGGCAGCCACTATTTTCTTTCTTTCTAGTCAGTGGCATATCTCAAACTTTGGGTATTTTAATTAAAAATAACTAAATAAATAAATACCAGAGCTTCTGACACGTCTCCATCTCACATCCAGAGAAAACACCTCCGGCAGGCAGGAATAGGCCACCATAACAGCCACGTCAAATTTTGACTCATCTGACTCAAAACTTTAAGGCTTCTATGGCATTGCTGGTTGTGTGCTTAAAGGAAATCAGACCTTTTAAGCTGTTCCTTTAATATATGTCAGTAGTCACAATCCCTATAAATTTGTTTCTAAAGAAAAGGACTTTTTTCAGGACCATGCCACTACAGCAGGTCAGAGTTATCACCAAATGCGCAATACATACTGTAAAATATACATATATATATATTTCTTATGTGTTTTTAACTTTAGCTGAGTTTCTTTACTTACAGCGCTTGTTTCTGGAATGAGTACATCAAAATATTCCCACACGAGCTTTTCACTTTGTTTTGTATCTGAAGCTAACATGATTGTAGATACAGTTAACTTACTATCATCTAGCTGTTTCAAGTTCACACACAACTGCGTTGTTACATGCTTACACAGCATATCCAGCACCCATCACCCCACCGCAAGCCTCTGTCAGTTATGTTCCCACATGCCTCAGTTCAACAAACACCAGATGGACCTGCTTCTGATGGAGACTTCTTATACAACAATTCAGTAACAGAGTTAAAGTCCAACCCTACTGCAACAGAAACCGATGGAGTAATTTCAATAAATAAACAAATTTTAAAGAGCCAGAACTGAATCCTTATTCCACAAAAAAGAAAACCAATCCAAACCTTAAATTGTGAGCAGCAATTTTGCCTTAGATGAACATCATTACCTTCAGAAGAATAGATTTTTAATTCCACACTAAGGCGTAGTTTCAGTCCTGAGGCATCAATGTTACCTCATGCACAAATGAAATGGTCATTGCAGGTTCTTCCTCCAAAAAGGACAGACTGTTTATCAGTGAGTGTAGTGATAGGACAAGGGGTAACGGGTTTAAGCTAAAAGAGGGGAGATTAGATGTGAGGCAGCAATTCTTCCCTGGGAGGGTGCTGAGGCCCTGGCCCAGGGTGCCCCGAGAAGCTGTGGCTGCCCCTGGCTCCCTGGCAGTGTTGAAGGCCAGGTTGGATGGGGCTTTGGGCAACCTGGGCTAGTGGAGGGTGTCCCTGCCCATGGCAGGGGTGGGACTGGGTGGGTTTTGAGGCCCCTTCCAACCCAAACCATTCTATGATTCTATGAAAAGTGGCTTGCACAATCACAACAAAAACCTAACTACCTAGAACTCCTAATTCTAAAGGCACTTGAAACAGTTTTTACCTTTTGAGAAGACTCCAGCTGTACTTCCAGGTCATGTGCTTTCTGACGCAGCATCTCCAAATGTGCATTTTGCTCTCTGAGACGGTTCTGAAACAAGGACATCTGCTGCTGAGCTTCTAATATTTCAGTTTTCGCAGGGGTTTTACTCCTCAGCATCTCATTAACCTGACCACATAAAGGTACTCACAGTCAGAAGGAAGTTTATATCACAATAACTCATACAAAAGTCTCACTGTATGCATAAAATATACCGTATTCATTTACCACAGGTTTACCCTATGTCTTTCATTCTCAGTGAATAAGAATCTCCCGAAGAGGTCAGACAAAACTGGTCATGTTTTAGATACTATTACTTACTGTAGAGATATAAATGTTAGATAATTCATCTCTATGAAGCCCCCAAAACGAAGCAGGACTTCCAATGGACTGGACGTACTGGTAAGAGTACAATGAACAAAACCAGGCTTCTCTGCAAAGGATTTACAGCTCTGTATTAAAGGGTGTTTTTTTCTCTCCATCTCCCTCCAAATGAAAAGAAAATATTTACCCCCATGAATAAAACATATTTTATTTTATCCCCATTTTAAAAACCTTTTTCTAAAGACTTTGCTAAAACCAAGAAGATAATATTTAAGATAGCATTAGTACTTTCATCTGTTATTAACTTTGATGTGCTTCCACAAACAACTTGTATCCTATTACTAGCCTTACTCAGAATATACCTGAAGTGCTATTCAGAGGCTTTATCATTGTCTTTTGATGGCTTATGGAGCAAATCCCAACATCATCTTTAGATTAATTTTCACTATTACCCCATACTTTGCCAATAGCAGTCAGAATTGTAGACAGAAAGCAGTATTTTTTTGTTCTTTTCCAAAGTTAGAATTTCATTTAGCAGAAGATTTATTTTCCAGAGCATGAGCAACTCCTTCAAGATAATCCCTGGACTTCAGTAAGTCCCAATTTTTAATTTTTTTTTTTTTTTTTTTTTTTAAACCTTCCTATCTAGAAGTTTAAGACGCATAATCCCTCCTAGGGCAATTCTTATCTTGCAAACCTGAAATGGTAAGTAAACATAAATATAACTCTCTGGCATACACTACAAGGCTCCTTAGACAACAAATATAGGGGTGTTTAGAGAGACTAGCCACTAGAATATTGAGCATCACCGAAAAGGAATAAAGTATTTTACGAAAAAAAATGTAAAGTAGATGAAAGGCTGTAGGATCTCTCATTATCCAAGGATTAGATCCATAATCAAGGTGTTGCACTGAAGCAGTTCCAATGAGTCACAGGGGCTGCATCAACTGTCTTCAGGTTGTTTTAAACCTCCATCTTTGAGCCAAGTCACATTACCTCAAGACAGCAAGTTTCTGTGGAACAGCTGAGCTGTTACAGTTGCCCATGCGCACATTTGGCAAAGGCAAGGAAAACAGATTACACATAAGCCCATGCCATTACGGTGATCCCAAGCCACAACAATATCGGGGAAAATTCCCTAACAGGGGCTAAATTGATGGACAAAGAAGTGTAATGACCTCCCAAACATTACACAAGCAATTAAGTGGAAGATATAAGGATACTTCCAGGACTTCTTCCTCTCAGCTGGGGAAAACTCTGCCTCACCCTGAAATCATCTTCACCGCTGCATTGCGAACTGAACTATGAAGAGCTATGTAATAAGCTCAATACGTTTTCAAGTTCATATTCCAAGCCTGTTCTTGTTCTCTTTGTAAGGAAACAAAAACTGGAGGAGAGGCTCACCTGATGTAACTGAAGTTGTAAATCATGGATCTGACCAGCTACACATGAAGCCTCTTCCTGTAGGTCATCCCGATCCTTCTTCGCCTGTTGAAGGCAGGTTGTTAGTTTCCTGATGACTTCATTCTGCTCTTGAATGGTAGTTTCCTACATGGATCACAAGAAGTGCAGTTATAAAATTAAAATAGTCTTAGCACATTAGGAATCCAGTAAGTTTTCTCAAAGCACAGCTGTTATGAGTCTATAGTTACACGTCAGTTTTAACAAACTTGCAACAAAGGACCAGAAATATTTCTGTAAAAAAAGACGGCAGGGGTGATGAAAGAAGAATCTTACACTGATCTCAAAGAGATGACAAAGCTAATCAAAAGTGACTTTTTAAACAAATGATAGGATACCAGTAATGAAAGAAATATTTTTAGTTAAAAATTTTGTAGCTCTTATTGATGTAAAAACAATCAAGTTTTCTACAGGATATAATGAATATTTAGTACCCCCTAAATTGTTTCCTATCTGCCAGCTCTCCGTTTCAGTCATGTGAGAGAAAGCTAATGAGATGGGATACATTAATCCTATTTTATGTTAAACACATTAACCTTTTCAATGTATTTCTCACCAACAGGAAATGTCTTTGTTTCCCAGTCCTAAAAGGAGAAAAACAACATGTAAAAGGGGAAGTAACTATTCTTCAGTAGCACCTGATAATTTCCCTTTACATAGAAATGCTAGAGAATGGGAATTCAAACTATATATTTTTTAATATTTTAGGAGACAGGAAGGTACGTGTCAGTTTAATAAAGTTGAACTTCTCCTACTTAATCGTTTGTCCATACAAAACAAACAAACAAAAAAACCAACCCAAACCACCACCAAAAAACACCCCAAAACCAGAAAACAACAAGCATTTACAAATATTCAAAAAGCGTGAGTGATGTCTGGGGAAAAAGTCACCCATGGGGGTGGTGGTGTCTGCCGTCCCATGTGAACATTTGAAAAGGAGCCCAGCTGCATCCATCAACTGGTTTGCAGGCATATCCACAGAAACACTGACATTGTAATAAGTACTTCCTTTTCAATAGTTTGTACAATGTTTCAGAGGGGTTTTTCCACCATTTTTCAGTATAACCTTGATATATAACAGATATAAAGTCAGTATTTATATAATCATAAGCCCCATGCTTTTACACTGAACCCTACCTCAATGCGCGATTAACTATTCTTACCTCAGTGGTTCTTGCAGATTCTCTCTCTAAAGGCCTGCTCCTCAATATAGTAAGAAAATTTAGCAATAAAAACTAGTAGCAAGTGTCCAACTATTCCTTAGCAGAAGAATCTAACTACGCATTTCATAAAAACTGTCTAAAAATAGAAGCATTTCAAATTTAATCTTACTCTCACTCGATTCAAGCAATATGAAGTCCTGGAAAACCTCAGCACTGCTTTTCACAGCACATGTTAGCAAGGTGAAGTACTTTCAGTAAAAATAATGCTTATTTTGAGTTTTGCCTCCTAAATGTTTTTAGGATTAATCTGAAGAACTATTATCCCCATTACCCAATTCTACAACACGTACCTGAAGTTGCATAGAGTCACCGTGCTGGGTAAGTTGTTCCTGCAGCTCGTCCATCTGTGCAGTGAGTCTTTCAACGGCTTCTTGTTTCTCCCAAAGTCTGTTCTCTAACTCAGCTATTCTCGCATGATACATCTTAGCATCAAGCTCACTGTATTCTGCAGCAGAATTTATTGTAACTGCCTTCATAAAAGAAACAAAAGCGTATTTACTCACCGAAACAATGTACCATTTCTGTTTTGCAATTACTCTGAATATAAATTCAGCCTCAAGCTTAAACTCTAAGCAAACTCTAGCTTAAAAGTAATTCAACATTGAGGCTTTGTATTTAATAGAAACATTATACATAAAGTCCTTAATTCTTAAAAATTTCAACTAAAAAACACTTCATAGATAAAATATTTTCATATGATACTTTAAGGCACAAAAGTAAATAAGGGAGAAGAGTCCTGTGGTTCTACAGCATCAAATTGTTGTACAGTGCCATTCTGACACATGTTGGGATTTAAAATACACTCCAACTCACAAGCTGCAGGGGGAGAGGGGGCATACTTCCAAAATTAAACAAAGTTTTTACATCCATATGTGCTGACTGGAGAACAGTCCATCCATAGGAAAAATAATAAAGTTCTTGACTTAAAATTCAATTCAAGTGTAAGCAGCTACTGCAGATAAATATTCAACACACTCTGAGTTTCTATGGCCTTTAACAGGAAAACAAATAAACAGAAAAGTACAAAGAAGTTGCTCCAATCAATCCTGTGATTTTTTAGGAGCAATACTGTTACAATTCTCACAGAGGAGACAGTATCTTGTGTTTTATTTAAAATATTTTTTTGTTTTAATGTATAAAACAATTAAGGAATAAATCTACTTTTCAATTAAAAACATTGTTCAAATTTCTCTGGACAATGTCCATGATTTCACTAAAATCAATTCTCTTAGCAACCAATCTCACAGCCAGTACACGTACGTACAGGTAAGTACCCATTTTAGGCTGTAAAATGGCAAAATCACATTGCTTATGAAGTTTGATGACAATGCTCAATAACTAAACATTTTAGTAACCAATTACCATCCTCTTCTTTCACACACATATCACCATCTCTCACTAAAGAGACATTCTTTCACACTTACTTCAGGGGCATGGTCACTCAGTACATCCCAGTTGGACAAGTCAGCGCTCCCCTGGAGAGCAAGTCAATAAAACCAAGACTAAATCATGGCCATTTTACAGAAACATAAGGAGAAGCAGAATTGTTTCGGAAACATCCTGAGCACATGAGCCAGAGAGGGCCATGTTGTCAGACAACATACTAGTGACAGACTGACTTGAATGTTAAACTCAGCTGGTCATGCATGGTCAAATGAATGAAATAAATGAAAATAAAAAAAATTATTACGAATATCTACTCAAGAATGCAGGGCTGAGTCTCACCATTGAGATTCAACGTCTTATTTTCTGCTTTTGTACCTTGCAAATATAGTTGAGCACTCTTTAATCTACTACTAAATATTAGTCAACTATCTGACAGGAGATTATTTAACAAGCATGCTAAAATCATTCAGAAAATGATGAAAGCAGTACTATTTTCTGATGCATATACTTAACACAGCTTGAAATTTTAAAGATATTTACCTCTGACTAAGTTCACAACAAGACAAAGATGACTGCAGCACTATTTAGAAAAGGCAGCCCATAACCCTCTCTGTATTTTGAATCTGCACAGAGTAGTTCCCAATGATCGCTCTCTCCCTAGAGGTGCCCTCTCCGTGTAACCTAGAAAGCAATTCCATTTGCTTTACAAACCAGCTATTTTGACAAAAGCTGTTTAGAAGCAGTAACTGATTTTTGTTTGTTTTTTAATTTAAGTTCACGTGAACGTAATACGGACACTGCTATGGTTGAGTGACAAAATACCGTGTTTTTTTCTTGGCACATAGCTGCCTCAAAGCCTTTGCAACACTAACATTAGGTTCAGGATCTAGGGGTGCCCTCGCAACAGAAAGCAGGATAACACACGCCAGCAGTATCCTCCATTATTGCAGGTTTGCAAATACACCAGTCTGATGCTATTGCTGGATGTTGTGAAAACACACCAACAGCTGGCGAGATGCTTTTTATGCAGAAGGCATTGTCTCCCCAAAACTCACAAACCTTTGCATAGACAAGATGCCGAAATGTACCCAGAAACTACTTTCTAAATGACCTCCCAGACTGAGACAGATGTATTTTGTTGTAGCCAGAGTTGCCTTGTAGCTTCTGAACCTTGGGAAAGCATTAGCCAACCAGTTCAGAAGCAAGTTGGATTCCTATAAAAACAAAATTGTTCAAAACTACGTTTTGCTGCTTCTTATTACGAGACAGAAAGAGAGCAAGCATTACGTGATCATCTAATCCACAGCTGATACAAAAATAAAAATCTTGCTTGTGAGCTCAAGCAAGAAAGCAACTGCTTAATTCAGGCAGACCAGTACATCTATTAGCAGATGTCTGGTAATCTCAAGCTGTATCAGAAGCTGTTTCTACGTTTTTCAACACAACCACAGGGCTACCTCTAGAGAGTCATCAGTACAAACACACTGAAACACATCGGGCACAAGCAGAGTCACATTTTAAACAAATTTGTCAGAGAATGTAAAATCTATGCTGGTTTTATGATGGCTACTAAGAGCATGCTGGAACAAATTATAATTCTTTTAAGAAAACATTAAGCACATTTGAGCCAGCAAAGTGATACAAAACCAAACTAATACTGAGCATTACAAGGTCCTGACAGTTTTGCTCATCTACCATGCCTCTCAGTCTAGATCTGCCATTTCCTGGAGCTGCAGCCACGTAACCAGAAGTCTGCCCAAAGAGAAGTTCATGACAGTGAAAGGTGAAAGCCCTCAATTTAGCAGGCTAACAGCAGACTACTCCTTGACAATACTAGTCCAGTCCATAAAATGGAGATTTTTTTTCATTTATTTACATCACTTTGAAAGAGATTTAATCATTACAAGTGAAAATACATCACTTTACTTACTTCTCAATGGCAGATAGTTGATGGTGCCAGAGAGTTAACACCCAACTAAGTAAAACAATCCCCTGGAACACTTGTTATCTGCAGACAGAATGAAGTGAAACACAAGAAATACTAAGATTTACCTCTGTCTCTGCTGTTGTCTCTAGTAGGTTGGCGTCTTCAGCCTTACTCTCTATACCCTTACCAACATCTTGGGCCGCTAGTGCGTACTCTTCCTTCGGAACGTCATGCGTGTGGACAGACGAGCCCTTCCTCTTCGACGTCTTTTTCTGCGACTGCGTGATGTCACCTTTTGTTTTTCGTTGTCTGAAGTAAGCAAACTGTGCAGAAAAGATTGGAAGAGGTAGAGGGAGAGGTAAGTGAGAAAAAGGTAGCAGGACCACAAGATTAACACACTCATGGGTGAAGAAGATCCTGTCTTGACAAAATATATGCATCTGCAGAAAAACTGCTTTATCTTCCTACTTTCTACACATTCAGAACAGACTCGATAACTGTGCAGTTAAGCAAGAAATCTCACACCAGTACTAAAGAATCATTTCAATACAAGAATCAAATTTTACTCAGTGAAACTTTGTGTGTCAATGACAATCCAGAATTACAGCAAGACAGATTAGTAAAGGAACGAGTTGTTAATATACTAGAATCACTAGGAAAAAAATAATAATTGAGCAGTCTTTCTACAAGACCAGCAAAAACCAATAACCCCCTCCAAACATATCTAAACAGATCTTTGCCAGCCTAAGCTTTAAGATTAAAATTAACGGAAGTGAATCCTCACGCTCCTTCCCTGCCACCCCCTTAAGAGAATACAGCAAAACTTCCTAGCCAGAAAGCAGTACATAAATAGAAAATCAATTAAGCCAGGTCATTTTAATTTCTTCTGTTGAAGAATCAGATGCTCTAGTTTATCAGACTATCACAGCTCTATGAAGCACCAGGGACTTGTAAAGAATGTCACTGACAGAATTTATTACCCAAGTTTCCTTAGCACCTTAAACAGCTTAAAAAGGATTATCGTATTTTCAACTCTACTATTGTGTTTAGGCAGCATTTCCAAGTAACATCTCCCGCGCAGCATAAATCCAGACAGCCTTCTCATAAGGAAAAAGCCTTCTCCAAGGTTACAACCACAAGTTATCAAGTGCACTGTTAATATACCCTTGTGACGAGATAAAATAGTCAAACGATGACAGGATGTAAAAACAATCGCCAAGTTCTACCTGCAATACATAAGAAAATCTACTGCTTGACAGCTTGGTATTCCCGTAAAACAGCCACCTTCCAGAAAAATCGTGCCTGTTTCTTTTCATTCAACTTGTGAAATGGATGTAATTCAGTCCTTTCTCCTTACACCCTTGCCGTTATAGCAACTTCTACCTGACAGCTCAGCTACTCAACAGATACACGGTTACACACTTGCTCCCCCGAGCAGCCAGTTTAAAAGGTATATTTGCAGAAAGACATCAGTTTCTTACCAGCAGTTAAGATGGTTATGTACAAATAGCTTATTTTTAAGATTACCACTCCATAGTTTCCATAGTCATTAATACTGAAGGCAAATTAAACAAAGATTGCCAGGTGCCTTTCAAAATAAGCAAAATGAACAGACCAGTAGTGAGACACAAATACTATTCTCTGAAATCAGGTGTTAACTCTACTACTTACTGACAGCAATATATGTCAAAAATAGCTATCGCCCTAATTAACTTGATTACGTGGGGGAAAGGGATAGGAGGAAACCCACAGAAAAATGGAGAATAGAAGAAGCTGCTGAAGCAGGAAAAAAGGGGAAACAGGAGTAAAACGATCAGAAAAGATGAGAAAGGCAGAGAGCGTGGCCATCACAGAGAGTGGTTAATGATTTCATGAAGGGAGACCAAGTATTTGATACTGAAATACCAGGAGGTGCCATGACTGAACATCTAAAGGAGTATGAATTTTTAAACGCACAGTTCAAAGAAAACAAAACATTTTCCCCCATATGACACATGTGAAATCATAACATGTATCATGCAAAAATATCCACCTACTCCAAAATTTTACAGAACTACTGGACTTGTTGGTCCACGAAAGAGTTTGGAGTTAGAAAGGCTCCAGATTTATGGAAACACTGGATGGAGAAAAGCATAGTTAGGGCAGTATCAGGTTTCCAAAGCCTTTCACCAGCTACATGAGTTAAAGTGTCATTAGAAGAGTATCATCAGATACACAGCCAGCCATCCAACATGAAGAAGTGTGTGTGAATATGAAGAAGTGTGTGTGAATATGAAGAACGCACAGATTCTCCCCCATCCCAGGGAGATCCATCATGCCCCTTTGGAAGGATCCAGTTCTCAGTTAGCTTTCTAGCAGCACCTGTAAAAGCGAAAGCTTTGCTTTTAGCCAAGATGTAGCATGCCACAGGAACACCACCAGCAGCTCTCCAACCTTTCTGCAGGTACCAATATACTGCAACTTCATTCTGCTGGGACCGGTCAGTTAAAAGTGGCAACCACAAGGCACTGCTGAACTGGTACGCCAGCACGAGCCTGCGAGGTCCTGTGCTGCGTGGTCCCCAAGTCGTCTCCATCCCCGATTAACTGCTGCCAGTGGCATGGACCAGCAGAGAGGAAAACTCTGGCACATGCAGCACTGTTCAGCTCTCCCCAGCCTACCTCTCACGTAATCTACTCCATGATTACAGCTTCACATGCTTCAGAAATTAGTACCAAAAGAATACCCATTGAAAATGGCACAGAACAGAAAATTGTGTCAGCACCAAACAGAAACAAGTTGTTCAAACAAACCTTAGTCCACCTCTTAGATACTGTAAACACAAGCAAAGAGTGCTCTTAGACAAAACCCAGAAATATTTTCTAAAGCTTCGTCAAGCCAGTGAAGCGGGAAATCTTCCTGGCAAACTCACACTCCTTTTTGAGCTCCTATCATGTAAAACGCAGGAACGGCAAGAACTGCTCACACATGCCGTACGACACATACCAGTCTGTAACTAGAGCTGGCCAACATGCACACTAGCTAACACCAGGTGGAAAAAAATCAAGGAGAAAAAAGCAGCACCTGGGTTTTGTTCTGTTTCTCAATTACCACCATGGCTATCAGTACTGCATTTATTTAAAATGGAAGTCTGAAGTACCTGCAACAGTCAGCACTTAGCTGCCAAATCATAACAATTTCCAATTAATATAAGTCAGAATTATTATTTGGTGATAACTTAAATGCATTTCAGTAATGGAGTTTTTATTCCTATAAGAAAAAGAATAACGCAAGTACTGGTTTAAAGAAGAAAACATTCACATTACGTTCCTTCCCCAAGTGATTATTTAGCAGACTCAAAAAAAAAAAATCTCAGGATGCCAAAGACAAAAAAATAAGATTTGGTGGGGAAAGGAAGGGGTGGGAAGGCAGAAAACTCCACAGTAGTTCCCACCTCCAGATTCAAGCAGTATCAGACTGCAGTTAGCACGGCTGCATGTGTTGCTATAAGTCAGGTTGCTACAACAGAGGTCTACAACACACAACCTGCACTCCTGTCCCCTGCCGTCCTGAGCACCCTCGCAGCGACACGGTGAGATAATTCAGGAAGCAGATCTGGATTGACACTGAACACTTGCGTATCGGTCTGGAGATGGGATCACCTTAAGCTGCTGTAGGCCTGCACCACAGGAAGGAAATATCGTACCTGCGCGTGGTCATTTTTCCCTTTCAAAATTCCTTTTGTATTCATGAGGAGGGCAATGCAAAGAAAACAAAAAAGAAAAGGAAAAGAACATAAAGGAGGGACATTTCCCTATTGCTCTATTATATAAGAGCCTTCAAGAACACAAGCTATCCCAAGGAAATTGCTGAAGCAAGTTACAGTCCTGCAGCCCACCTACTCAGCTACAGGACCATATACTACTATGGGCTTAAGAACACACACAGAACTACACTAAGACCAACAATGCATTTATTTCAGTAATTAGCCCAATATGCATCTCTTCCATAAGCCAGCTCTGCAACTGCAGGACTATAAAACACAAAACCAGGGCAAGCACACAGCTGTACATGCTAGAAATTGGGTGTGAGCATGCTAAGGTATCCATCTGCAGCTCACGGGTTTGCTTTCCAAAGCCAGACATAGAATCCCAGACTGGTTTGGGTGGGAAGGGACCTCACAGCCCACCCAGT
>VXBL01001355.1:283773-320960 GCA_013400195.1 Aramus guarauna
CACAGATGGTAAAACAACCGCTCAACATTCATCAGCAGTCAAAAAGTTACTACAGCGTCAGCAGTGACTAACAGCAGGCTTGTTGCTGTTTTGGTTGTCTGGAGATGCCAACGCAGCTTGCTTTGCTACGTCGCTGCCCAAATGCTGCCCACAACCCTGGTCCCCCATCCCAAAAGGGTTTATGAACTAGAAAGACATGGAGAGAAGCAACTACGGTGAACGTGAGACTGTGCAGAGAGGTATGGCCGCAGTGTGGTCAGTGGTGCAGCTGATGCAGCACCTCTGAGCGTGGCCAGGAGGTGGGGATGGGAGCAGCCCGGGTGGGCTCTTGCGTCACACCTTCCCAGCCGAGCCAGGAGATCAAGGAGCGAGGGAAACCTGCTGTTTGAGGACGTGTCAAGTAGATTCTCTCGCTTAGAAAAGAGACACCTGAATGGGAATATGATATGGGAATGTAAGTCGCAAATGGCATGGAAAAAGCACGTGGAGAATGGTTGTGTATATTTCACATAACAAATGAGAAGATTTCCAATAAACTCTTCAGGAATCTAGATTTAAAACAGTAATCCTTTTTTTGCCTAACACTTAAGTGAACTATACTTATGCAGTTTACTTGTATAACTGGGCTTCTGCTTAAGACAACGAGGAAACGCCTTGTTGCTGCAGCTGCCCAAAGGATGAAGGGATCAAAGATGTTTGAGATAACAGGAGAAAAGTCTACCGGGGTTTTAAAGTACAAAAATGTACACAGGGCTGTTTTCTTGGGAAACCTGCTGGCGGCTGAGAGGGGGTTGACATCTCATAGCATTCACAAATGAGCCCTGCCAGAGAAAGCTGAGCCCCAGCTCTGACACGGCACAGCTATTTTGGGGATCCTCACGTCTCAGTTTCTGTAACCTCTCCAGTGACCGCCAGCCTGTGTATTTTTAGGGCCAGATTGCACAGACGTGCTGTGTGGGTCACAGCTGGAGGAGGTGGCGTGTGCTGCTCCCCCACAGCTACCTACAAGCGTTTCTCAGCCGCTCCAGCTGCCACCAGTGGCTCAGCTGCAACTTTGCTATGCCCTTAACTCAGGAAGGGGTGGTAGCTGCTCTCCGAGGAGCAGAACCAGGCTTAAAATATGATACGGAGTATCTAGTACCTGGCTTCTTTCTTATGCCTTGGCGTTGATGTTATGGATGTCTCTGGTGACACGAAAACCCTGGTTTTTACACTAGTAGGGCTTTGCCAGGAGAGGGAGACAGCCTACAGGTCACTTGGGAGGTGATCAGCAAAAGGACACGATACCGAAGCCTCTTTACTCTTTTCCTCATATGGAGATGAGTTCCAGCTATGTGCCTTAATTTTTTGAGCTTTTAGTTACTACCTGACGATAAAAACTTGTATGAAGGGCTATGTCAAAAGTGTACGGGCACCTTACAGCGGGATAAATATCGCTATCAGGCATCAATCAGCAAGGTCATAATCTGAGCCCTACCACTGGGCTTGCGTTAAAGAACTGCTCACTTTTATTTCTCTTTTTTCTTGTCCACTAATGTGCTGGGCATTTGCTTTACAAAAGGTAAATAAGTTTCTACACCTGGAGATTAAAGTGTTTATATTGTGGGTTGACACGACAAACTTAGCAACCAGGTTACAGGCACAAAACTCTGAGCTACTGAGAAGACACTAACAACACAGAGGGCCAGGCGTAGTGCCGCTGCCGGGGAAGGGCTAGCGACCGTCACGGTCAGCCAGATATTCACCCTGAGTTACCCTGCTGTGGCCATCGCAGCCTGCGGCACGAAAGTGGGTTGAGAGAAATGGCAGAAAAAGCTGTGACATTGTGAATGTCTGTGCTCGTTCCTACCTGGGAGTGAAACTGAAGCTTTCATGTTCTTCCTTCAATTACTCACAATCCTACAGGGGTTTTTTTCCAATAGAATTATTCTTCCATGAAGATCATGGAGAGGAAAAAATGACCACTGCAAACCTATCTGCCTTTGCTTAGCTTTTTAACCTGTTTTTGCCTGACTACTCTTCCAGGAGACTACTGCAATGACAGATCCTTCCATGGTGGACCACCTAACACGACTGAAACTCAAACTCCTAGAAAAGGTAAGGGAGTAACTCTTCAGTGGTCACCTCTGCTCTGCTTTTGCTCTCAGATGTTTAAGTGTTAACATTTTATTTTAAATAATTATATTTCTACTGAGATACAAAGAGGATCTGCAACCAGCTGAGAAACTTTCTTCACATGAGCAGAGGCTGACCAATGTGCAGTGGTGCTACGGTCACTGCCGCTTTCTTAAATAACACTGTACAAGTTTACGTGGACCTACAGTAAATTAAAAATAGAGTTAAAATAACTCTGATCTTATGGGAGATGTCACCAGTTAGCTCAAAACCAGTTTGAGTTGTGACAAGCTAAGTTTAAGAGTAAATTTTGGTAAAGAGGACCTTGGATTGTTTTAAGGCAATTCCATGTCGTCTTTTTTGTCTGTTTTCACATAAGTTATGTTACCTGGTGAAACACAGGCAGACCTTCGCTGAAAGCACATGAGGTGCCGCACAGAATCCCAGTAGCTCTTTGTTGTGACTCCACACACTAATGTAGCCAGGGTTCTCCACCCTCAGCACATCTGACATCCGCTAGTGTGGATCTTCTGCTTCAGTGTCCTCCAGAAGCCACTTAAAAGAGTTGTTGGAAGGAAAAACAATTTGCCTGGAGACATGAATGCTGGAAGCGGCATCTAACCTGTCTCCACAGTGGAGTCTGTCTGAGATGCAGCAGCCATTTGAGGGCAAAGCTTTCACCAGTGTGGAGCCATGCAGAACCAAGAAAAGAGCCTGTGCATGAGCGAAAGGTCTCTAATTTCTGAGCATCAGGGAGGTGCTCCCTCAGGAGCAAGGAGTCGAGCACAATAACACAGCCAGCAGAGCAGGGGCCTGGCTGGCCAGCCCCCAAACAACACAAGCAGGGCAGAGCCAGATATGGTGGCTAGATCTATCGGGCAAGCTCACGGTGAGGAGGCAGGTCCAAGGCCAGCCTGGGAAGCGACTGCAGGTTGGGATCAGGGTTAAAAGGATCCATGGCCAGTCACAGGCATGGCTGTGGTTGAACTGCAGACCAATACTCATGCAGTAGAGCTCAGGTGGGAACTGAAGACCTAGAGCTGAGATTAAAGGGGCTCCTAGGCACATGAGCAGCAGGGGTGGATGGAAGCCCCAGGTAAGGCTGGTCAGGGCCATTTAGGCCTATTAGCACACTGGATACCCCAAACTGTCCAGCGTTATCTTTGTATCATCCAATTCTCTACCACACAAAATAGATGATGTATAAGTCTCCTGATTCACCATGCTATCAATTTCCAGGGCTGGGGTAGCCTGGCCAGTTGGAAGCATGACTATTCTTTTACCATAACTAGATTTGTAGTGAGACATTTCATCCTCCCATGAATACTTCTTGTAGCCCTCACTAGCTGTGATTTAGCACTTAGGAAGCAAAGCATCGCTTGTCTCTACTTTGGATTTATTTCCTCCATCCCAAGCCTACGCCTGTAGGGTAGGGTTGGAAATTGTTGTGAGCTTTGGTGCCTGACTCATAACCAGTTCTTGTTGTGGTTCTACCAACAGAGACTAGAAAATGAACAGGAGAACTTAGAGAAGATGGAGTCACCTCTCCCACCTGCAAGTAAAAGAGAAGCATTTGTTCTAATTATGGGCATAAAGCAGAAAGGGCTGTTCTCAGGCTGAGAAGTTCCTCAGTAGGTCACACCAGATGATCACATGTCCTCCCTGAAAGCTGTGTCCTCAGTGGCTGGGCATTTGGGTAGCCAGAACTTGCTGTGTCTTGGCTTCTGTGACAGGGACATTGTCTGGAGGGCAGGAGGGAGGCTCTAAACTTGAGTCAGTGCTGCCCCAACTCAGCCCGTGCATCTAAATCCGTATGGAGCCCTGAAATTTGAAGTAGCAAAAATGCAAGTTCCAGTGAAGCTTCTTCAGTAATGTCGATCTGTATACTAGTCTCGGTCCTAGCCAAACCAGTGAATCTTAGTGGCTTTGATGTGACTTGCTATACTGTGTAGCAATCTACGTTTTATCTTTTGTTTTTCTTCCACTTTTTTTTTGGTTTTTTTTGACAAAGGGAAAGGCTCAGCCAGCTGAGCACTGACATAAGAATGACCTCCTGCCCAGGTGTCCTCTGCAGCCTCTCAACTGCGGATGCTGGTTCAGCTGGAGCAAACTACTGGTGGTCCTATTTGTCCCAGCTCCTCTACCTAGGAGTGAGCCCTTCTTGCAGTCCAGCTGTATGCTTGGCTTTGGTGATCCCAAAAAGGCATCGTTAGGACAACTGTGCGTCTCTGAGGGATCCAGGCAGGTGGAACACTTTGCACCTGCCAAGCTGACCAACGCAGCCTTGTGCAGTCCAGAACGTGGTTTCCAGTGTAAAAAAATGTGACTGAGCTTATGAAACAAATCATTATACTGAAAGAGCTGATCTTGAGGACTGCGTTAATAAGAGCTGGGAAAATGTTTTACGAGGAATTGATGCATGTGCAATTACATCCTGACTTGGTTTGGGAATCCCAGCATGCTCGCAAAACTTCCAAAGTTTAGACAATTCTCTAGAAAAGCTAGCAAACCAGCTAAAAGTCAATAAATAAGAGAGTCTAAAATAACTTGTGTCTTTATCAAACTCTTTCAAAGACTGCTATGGGGTTTCACGTACAAGTAGTGTGTCCCCTTCAACAACACTCCCATAGAAGCTACGCTATGTGCAGTGCATTCATTTCTTTGCATGGCGCATACAGTGTTTGTAATTGTACTATCTATGGATTAAAGGCCACCAGTAGAAGACCAGTAATATTTCTAAATTGTACTCTGGGCTCATATTCATTGAGCTGATGCACAAATAGTTGGAAGCTTGTAATACTGTGGCCAAAACTTAAATATCTCTTTAACAACTTACAATTTCAAAATACAAAGTAATGCTTTTCATAGCAGATGTCAGGCATGCCTCCAACATATCTGAAAATGTTCGTTCTTGTTTTCATTTCAAGTGAGTTCAAAATCAGCTGTATAAAGGAAGAACTGAAAAGGAAGTTGATTCAGAACAAAAAGAAACAGAAAAGTTGACATAAAAAACTGAGTTTGTTTTGATACGTCATAAAACCCTTTTTTTTTTTACACTTTGCGCAATCATCCTCTGCATGTACAGAGTATATCTAGAACACTGCAGGCTGAAATGAGTTTCTAAAGCAGAAGGTTAAAAGGGGGCTTCAGAGAGCAAGCTGAAAAGTTTGTTTTCAGAGAAGGTGTATCGCCTTTGTAGAGCTGCTGAACAGCTGCGTCTGTATGTGGCGTAAAGTCATTATCCGTTCCTGGATTTGACAAGAAAAGTAGCCTAAAGCCTTTTGGGGAAGAAGTCAAGCTATCTTATAACATGTAAGACAGAATTAATCTCATAAGGTAGCTGCCCTAATAGCTCTGTCTTTGTGATCCTTTGAGAAGATAATGGCCTTTTCCTCCTGCAGGGAACAGACGTGAGGATATGCTCCAAAGCGCCCTAAGGCGAAGGAAAGATCTCCTGCAGGAGCTTAGGGTAAGAGTCCTCCCTGCGGACAGAAACAACAGGAAGGGCCAGGTTATCTGCACATCCACTGCCGGTGTGGATTCGGTTCTTTCCTGTCCTTCAGCTCTTCGGCTGGGCAGTATTTGGGTATAGAGGCTGGGCCAGCTAACCAGGGAGAGGGGCCAGGAGGGAGTATGTCTTCCCTCGCTACAGCTAACGAAGCTTGCACCCGCTTCGGTTGGGGGGTTGATTGTCCTGAACTGCTGCATCATAAGCTGTCTGGGGTAGCGCCAAGATGCAAAGATGGGACTTGTAATACTGCCAAAATAGGGACAATAGCGACTGTTAGTTATTCCTAGTTGTGGAGGGTCCCAACCATTAATGAAACATTTTCACAAACTTTTGACAGTTTGTTCTTCACTTTTTTTTTCTTTCTTTTTTTTTTTTTTTTTTAAATTCCTTTTTTGCTTGTGCTGACAACTGTATGGCTTCGAGATACGTGGGAAGAAAAACTGCCTTTATACCTGTGCAGGCACCGGCTGAGCGCTTCCCCTCAGGCAGTGGCCACTTGTGGTCTGCCTGGCAGAGGCAGCAGTGCTGGACGTTCCTGCAGCAGTGTTTTGGCGAGCAAGGCTGCGCCCTGCCGCGGGCTCCCGAGGGCTAATCCCATTTAGTCCAGAGAGCATAACAATACTGTTTGCCTTTCTGTGACCAGGTTTTCTTTAAGAAGATACTTGATTTTGCAGGAGCACCACGTCCTGGAAGAGCTTTCACAGCCGCCTGCACCAGCTGGAGGACAATGTCATAATCACGGAGATGCCCCCCCGCATGTCTACCAGATACCTTTTCCAGCTCCCCACATGGAGCCACCAAGGATTATCCAGCAGACGGTGAGGATCCTCCTTCCTAGGAAACGCCACTAGCCCAGTGCCAGTTTGAGACAACCACCACAGCTGGAGGGACGTGGGGGCTGTGTGGAAGCGATCATCCCACCGAAAGGGAAGATATGCCTCTTGCTGTTGAATGGGACACTTACTGCCCTAGGCAAAATCTAAGGGAAATCATCTTACAAACAAGGCACAAAATGAACGGTTTACCACAGGAATGAGGTAGCAAGAGGAGCAGGAGGACTGTGCATGCTCTGGCCTGGACATTCAACTGGTCTCCAATGCATATCATTGCTCGCACAGCCCACAACCTCAACAGCTTCTCTGCGAGGGTCTCATGGGACACAATGTCCAAAGCCTTACTGAAATCCAGGCAGATGATACCCACTGCTCTCCCTTCCCAAAGATGAGGAAGATGGCCAAAACCAACCCTGACTTCTCCACTTTCCTTTCTTTTTCAGATGCCGCCTCAGCCTGCCACCATCATCCAGCAGTTACCTCATCCGTCCCCCCTGATCACGCAGATCCCCCCTGCCCAGCCCTTTGCAGCCCCCCGCTCCGGAAGCATTAAAGAAGGTAACGTACCCTCCGTCTAGCAGCCAGCCCACATCACCAGGCCAGGCAAGGTTCCACAGCAAGTGGAAGGAGGCACGGGACAGTGTCCAAGCTAGTTAGCGATGTGCTGTTTCATGACTGGGCTGCTCCTGGAGCTGTGGGAATTGGACTGGATACCATTTCTGAGAGGCTTTCAGAAAAACTCTTATTGTTAAAACTAAAGCAAAAGGGAGTACAAACTCAGCAAAGCCAAGTTAGCTGCCAGGGAAGCTTGGGATAGTAAAACAGCTCAACCCAAGGCACTGAGGAATGTTAAAAAGGTCAAACTCATGCACATGGATGATTCCAAAATTAACAAACAGGCTTCTAAAATCTGGTTTTTATTATTTTGTTCCCTCTTAACCTGCAGGTCAATCTCCTCAGAACAATACAGGCTTTTATTATGCCCCATGTCTGGAAACAAGACAGAACAGCTGAAAGTGCTGTTTCCAATATAGTGCAATGCCAATAAAGAGTTTGTTTCTAAACATAGGTGGATGCTACTATGAAATAATACATAAAAAAAACCCTGGGATGACTTCCCTGACTCAACCTTCAATCACAGGTTTCTTCATCCCACAGAGAAATCCTCAGTCATGAAATTGCAATATTTTTCAGGTCTTTCTTCATCTTAGTGTCTGGATTTTTGAATCAGAGTCTATTTTCATAAACAAAATAGTCCCAATTAATGCATGACTTTTCCAAAGGTGATACATGTAAATAACTTTTGGTATGACCAGTTAAAAAAAAAAAAAAAAAAGCAGAGTTGCTTTGATTTTTTCTTTTTTTTTTTTACCCCTCTCCCTCCATCCTTCCCCCTGCCCCCCAAGCAAATAAGTTCCACTGCACAGGTCCTTTGTGATCAGGACCCAGCGGTCACGGTGAGCAGATTTGATGCACGTGCAGTGGGCTCTCAAGGCGTCACAGCAATATCATGCAAAGCTAAGGAAACCTCTCACGTGGAAAGCAATGATCTTGAGCTGGAGCAATGGAGAGCACTGTAAGGAGCCGGCCCATGCTGGAGTAAACGAGAAAGCTCTAGCGCTCAGCCCTTCTCCAGCCTGCCAGTCAGCATAGCCTGGGGTGGGCTTGTGGGGAAACTAACAGACAGAAGATGCTTAACAGCAGCTTTCTTGTAGAAGGGAGGAGAAACAGGAGAGCTGATCTGAACAGTTGTCTTATAGACCTCCCAGCCCACCCAGTGCCACCCCTGCCACGGGCAGGGACACCCTCCACTAGCCCAGGTTGCCCAAAGCCCCATCCAACCTGGCCTTCAACACTGCCAGGGAGCCAGGGGCAGCCACAGCTTCTCTGGGCACCCTGGGCCAGGGCCTCAGCACCCTCACAGGGAAGGATTGCTGCCTCACAGCCCATCTCCAGCTCCCCTCCTGCAGCTTCAGGCCATTCCCCTTGGCCTGTCCCTCCCTGCCCTTGGCACCAGCCCCTCGCCAGCTTTCCTGGAGCCCCTGCAGGGACTGGAAGGGGCTCTAAGGTCTCCCTGCAGCCTTCTCTTCTCCAGGCTGAACCACCCCAACTCTCTCAGCCTGTCTCCAGAGCAGAGGTGCTCCAGCCCTCGCATCATCTCTGTGGCCTCCTCTGGATGCACTCCAACAGCTCCATGTCCTTTTTGTGCTGGGGACCCCATAGCTGGACGCAGCACTGCAGGGGGGTCTCACCAGAGTGGAGTAGAGGGGCAGAATCCCCTCCCTCGACCTGCTGGTCATGCTACATTCATAGACACATTCATAGACATTAATTTTGCAGTGCCTGGCCAAATACTACTCATATTCTTCATGTGTCCCTTTCAGCTGCTTGTCTTGGTTGCAGTGACCAGTCTGTATGCTGGGGGGCACTTCTTACCGAGACGCCTCTGCTGCTTGTCAGTTGATGATAAATCTCTTACTTTCTTCCTTGGGGTGACCTCTTCCCAGACATGGTAGAGATGATGTTGATGCAGAACGCTCAGATGCACCAGATCATCATGCAGAACATGATGCTGAAGGCTCTGCCACCGATGTCGTTTGCACAGCCTGCTGGAGCCAGCTCTCCCCTGCTTCAGCACGCACAGCAGGTAATGACACCCAAGTCCGAAGGGCGTCCTTGCTCATGCGAGGCAGTGGTTCATGTCCTTGGGAGGGTGCAGGGCCTGGACAAAACATGTAGAAAGTCTAACAGCTGTGTGCACCTTCAAACCACTGCACGAGAAGACTCACTGAGCAGAGCACAGCCTGGCTCTTTACCGTGATGAGCACCGCGACAGCACCCAGTGGAACAATGTCTCCTCCACAAGTGTAAACTGGGTTCAGTCCAGCTCTGAAAATTATCTGGCCTGTACAATGGAACCACTAACAGACTATGAAGGGAAGGCATCTACACTGGGCATGTGCTGCTGCAGGTCCGCTTGCTGCAAACAGCAGGGCAATGTTTCTGCTACAAATCCTGTAACTGCTAAAATTTGACCTGGCAGTTTCAAAGGGGCTAGAGCTCAAGCACAGATTTTGTGATCGTACTTGGAGCCCCACTGCTCTAGTTCCTGTCTCACTGAAAATCAATGGCTGCTGAGCTCTGAAAGGACAGATCTTAAAGGTATTTTGGCGTGTAGATGCTTGTAGGGATTTTTCCAAAACATATCCAGTGCCTGATAAGAGGTATGTAATTTTGCCCAATTCCTAAGCTATTTTTAAGAAGGTGATATAACTCCTTAGTATTCTTAAGTGCTTTGGAAAAATCTATTTCTCATCTCTAATCTGTAACATTTATTACTGAAGAAGCAAGAACAGTTGATCTTTGGGGAGGAGGGCATGCCCCACTGTTGCAAAACCTTCCCCTATACTTTTCCTACCTCTCCATTTTCAGGCTATGTCTTTTCCCTGTGCTGTAGGAAAGATTTGCTTTCTTTTTCTCAGTTGTTAAGGCTGTCAGGTGCTGAGAACGTAACTCCCACACTCCTGCAGTCCTTGCCCAGCTCACGCACACCTTTCCTACCTGCTCTTTGCAAAAACAACAGATGGCTTAAAAGCTGCAGAGCCCCAGGTTTAACGGCGGGTAGGAAATGCAATCCTCCTCCACAGCCCATCCCACGGCCTGGAGGGAACTGATGGGTTTTTGAACCTGTTGGAACCAAATGTCTGTCCGGGACAGGAAGCCCCCGACAGCAGCTGGTAGCTCCCACCTTTCGGGGCATTGACACCCCAGGAGGCCGCCCACGGCCCAGAGGGGCCCACTGGCTGTGTCCGCCATGGCCCCGGCAGACATGCTGTGGGAAAGGCAGGCAGTGCCCGCTCTTCCTCATGTCAGAGCTGTGCCGAGCATGGCCTCGGACAGAAATCCTTTTCTGTTTTACTTCAGCTTTGCAGTTTCTGGTTTTGAACACTCTTTCCCCCCTTGCCGTGAGGGAGATGACTGGGGCACATGGTGGTGCTGGGAGAGCCAGCAGACTTGTCTGCAGCTTTGTGTGGAGGCCCCGTGTCTAAAGGAAGATGGCAGAGGAAGAGCGTGCATTGCCCCGTCCCCACCTTCCTCCCCAGGCCATCCTGTCACTGTGCGATTCCCTGACGTAGACTGGTGGGATAAATTGGGGGTGGTGGCATCTGAGTGCCTCTGAATATCGGGTGAAACCTGAAATCACTGAGGGTTTGCTGGACTTTCTGTGTTGGAGCCTGCAAACCCCATCTCCAGACCTATGCTGAAGGGATGGCCGAGTGGGACCCCAGTCCCTCAGCCACAGACCCTTCCCGTGGGGGCACAGATTTCACAACTTGTCCTTTGTCTCTCTCCAACAAGGACCTGCAGTTTGCTGCTCCCCTGGCTGTGAAAGCAGACAGGCCCAGGCCATCCGCCGTGCACCACCACCACCACTACCCCCCCACGGGGTTGCTCCCGGTGCCCCACGGTGGCTTCCCGTCCTCATCCACGGCACACCACTGGACCGGCAGCACCCTCCCTGCCCTGCCTACGTAAGTAAACAGCCATGATGTAAACTTTTAGCCCTTCCTTCCTGCACATGTGGGGTAGCAAGATAGACCAGACAATCCCATGCTTTCATGGTTCCTCACTGAGACCAGTCCTGAATATTGTCTTCAACACAACAGTGGGACTGAGGCGGGTTAAGTCATGATTTAGTACACTCAATCTTAGAACTTGAGTAATTAACCCTTGCTTGCTGTGGAATAAACATGAGGATCAGACAAGTTCTGCAGATGACACCACGCCGTGTCCCTGTCGCGCAGAGCCACCACCCAGCAATGCTGCATGGCTCCGCTCCGCAGTGGTTGTTACCTGGGGTTTTGGGTCTCCTCCCTGCTAAATAAGGGTGACACGTATTTTACATCCAGGCTAAGGTTCCCAGTAGGATTTATAGTCTTAAAACACTGCTGAGACATTTGCTAATCAGAAATTCCTGGGAAAAAAAAACCACCACTACTTGCTAAGGAAAATGGTACAAAGGGAGGGGAGTACTTGGAAATAAAGCTGAGCCTTGGTGATAAGCCTGTGCTTGTAGCTGGGGTGTTTTTTCAAGTGCGGAAATGGATGGATTTCTCCCCAGGCTGCTCCCAGGTCCGTAGAGCCCTCAAGCCCTTGGTAGAGGTCAGCAGCCAGCTTCTTCCAGGCTGTGCCTTCCCTGCTACCTCTGAGCTCGTCCCGACTGGCTTTCTAGGGCTGAGCAGATCACACCCGGGACTAGCATTCGAACTAGTCTGCTCATGTGAATGCCAGCGGCAGGAGGGGCCTTGGGCAAGGGTCTGAGCCAAGAGCACAGTGGTCTTGCCAAGTACGTCAGGAGGGGATAGCAAGAAAGCAGGTGTGGAAGCAGCGGTGCCAGAATGTTCTTACGTGCCGAGGCTGGTAAAGGAATGCACATTGCTGGAGTGGGGTGGGGTGGCTGCGGACTTTGGGGTGGGGACTCACTGTTGCACCGGTCAGAACACAGCTTTTCTTCCTGTGCTACGGCTCTTTCAAAGCCTCAGTGAACAGGACAGGATGGAGGCAGCTGCATCCTCAGGCATGGACAACCTGCTGTTAGGGGTATCTGTATGGCCCTATTTACCATGGGATTTGAATTCCTGAACAGATTATGTACCTAATGAGATTATATGGGACAAACATTTCTACCCCTTTCGCTTTTACATGGGTTTGTAATCTGTACTGGTAAAGAGCTCTTGGCTCCTTCCAGAATCAGTGCAATTAGCTGTTTGCAGAAATCAACAAAGGAAGATCTTGTCATGGCTTTTAAGCTGTTTTCTTCCTCTTCTTCAGCTGCCTTCTGCCATGAATTAGAAGATCTGACACAGCTATGCTGTCCTTTTGCAGCTGCAGCAAGCATGCACTGTTGGCTATTACCAACCATGATAAAACCATTTTTCTTGTTGCAGGTGGCCCACATACTGACAGTACACGCTCCTCTCCAAGTGGACCGTGGCATTGCTGAGGTCAACCTGTATTCGAACAGTTCCTAAATAATCTGTTTGATGATTGACAGCGTAATGCCTATATGACTGCGCTGGTACAAAAAGTGAGCGGGAGAAAGGCTGCAGATGTTTAGAACAAACGTACCATGCACCTGTGGTCTGCTCACCCACTTCTGCTAGTTCAGTTGTTTCCTCTCCTCTTCCAAGCCCAGACCAGCCACAAACAAGCACCACCTTTTCTGCTCTTTCTTCACAGAACCAAGAAAACCCACCCCAAAGTGTTTGGCAGGCTTGGCAGCAGTCCCTGGGCGTGAAATAATCTGAACACCAGTGTTGCCTCAGCCCTTGCAAAGGATGGTGACCCAGCTCCAGGGCTGAGAGTCCCCTCACCTGCACATTGAGGAAATGCCCCGTGCAAAGGGGGCTGCTGCCCTCCTGGGGAGGACAATGCAAACTAACCCAGGATGCCTGAATGAGGGTTTAGTCACCGAACTTCATCAGCCTGAAGTGTTCCTCCCTCAGCGTTTTTGGGTTTACTCCGTCACTCACGTACTTTCATCCAACAGTAATTACCTACCTGGGGAACTAAAGATGAGCAGGAACCATCCAAATGCAAGTTACCCGCATAGCAGAGCAAAATCCTGTCACTGGGTTTTCCTGAAGACCACCACTCTTCCCCACCTGTGCCAGTTGGCTTTACACACTATTTGGATAAATGTTTCTCAGTGGAGAAGAACAGTGGAGAAGGAAATCTGCCTCTGCGGTCATTGCGTTTGAACGTTGCCGTGCAATGTCCACCCCCAGCTAACCACAGTCCGTGTTTTCTGCCCCAGGAGGGCTCTGACTCTCAGCCTCTCCCAAATCTCACATTTACAAAGCTGCCCATGGTTTTCTTCTCAAAGAGCTATTGGAAGGTGATTTAAGCAGCCTGGAATTGTGTATATTTGTTTCATTATTTCTCAATGTTTCTCTCATATAATCAGGGTTTAGACTTGATTTACAACAAATAATAAAATCCCAAGATTCTTCCTTGGATATTGGCATGTCTTTTTCTTCACAACATAAATCAAACACTTTTCCATTCTTTTCTTTTCCCACAATGTTTCAGAGGGCAGACTTTAATGTAAGCCCATGCTATCCTATTTTTTTTATTTTTTTTTCATTTAGGACTCCTCCGAAGGCTCACTCAGAGTTTTAATCAAGTGATACTTTTGGTTGTGTTTATTACAGAAAGATAAACAATGAATTGGTTGCACTTTCTCAATGTCTTCCCACCTTCTGCTTTTAAAGTGGAGAACACTTTTACGTTGGTTTGGCCTGGTGCAGTTTGTGAGTGAATCTGATGAAGATAACCCAGGCAACCTAAATTTTGTTTGGAATGGTTACCCAGAAGAAAAGATATTGCACTGGGCACAGAGAGTCCCTGATAGGCAATGGTTAGTCTGGTTTGGCAAGAGCTATTGTCAGTAGCTAAGGAGACAGGTTTGGCAGCGAGAAGCTGATGTGCATCATCTTGGAAGGAAAAATTTTCAAACTCTGACCCACGTACGGTACCACGTAGTGCTGCTTGCCAACGGGTTGGTGTTTCCCCGCATATCCTCCAGAGCTGGTACACGGAGTGTGGCCGAGGCTGCTTGTGCGGAAAGTGGTATTACAAAACCAGCTTTAGTTACACAATTTTCTGCTGTGTTATCCACAGGAGTGGATGAATTGGCGTACCTTAAAGTGCTGCTATCAAATTCATAAGCCAGGGTAGTGGAGCAATCTGTAAAGCCTACCAGATAACTATGCAAAGGGTGCTGTGAGTGGTATTTCCAAATAATAACTGTCACTGCTGGAAGCTAATGGTGTGCTGTCTGTGCTCTGAAAACAATTAATGAATCATTTATTTACTACGTAAAACTTACCTTGCTCTTTGCCCTCCCTGCTTTGTTTTCTTTGCTCTGTGTGTGTGAGTCAGTCAGCGCGGATCAATTCACCGCTGAGCTGATCGGAGAAACCCAATGAAGGGTCTTCAGTGGCCGCTTGTTCAGCGCCAGGGCCGCGGGCACGAACGGCCTCTGACAGCCCCAGCCAGCCCCAGCTGGGACACCTGCCCACCCCAAGGCCAGCAGTCCCAATTAAACTTGGGCCTGGGGCTATTGTGGGTCCTGCTGACCCCATCCTGCACGTCCTCTCTTTGCATGGCACTGTGTGGTGGGACCATGGCACGGTGCTTGTTCCCCGTTCCCTCGGGAGCAGCTGGCCCTTCCCGCACCGGGACACGCAATGGGGAGCAGCATTGTGCTTGTGCAGAGATTTGATCTTGCTCCTTTGAGACAGACCTGCTGTTTTGGGCTGTGCATTGCAGATTTAGTGATAAATGGTAGCTGGTGTATGTTAATGTATGCGTTTTCACTGCCTGCTGTTTAATTATTGTATGCTCTTCCCTTTTAAAATCTTACTGTGTGTAGCATTGGCTGAACAGAGCACTTCCTTCCAAGGACAGGCACATGAAATGGTGCATGCAGAGATGTCTCCTCACAGCCTCATCCAAGTCCTGGAAACCTGCAGATTAGGCATGGGCCTCTGCTCAGATCACGCCCCAGAAGGCTGGAGCCACACACAGCTTCCTGGGGTGAAAGATGGCCTCGCAGATGGGATTGGGGCAAGCGGCGCGGTTCACACCCCACCCTCAGGAGTGTCCGTCCCGTGAGGCCCTGGGAGTTACTCTGCATCGTCCATGGTGCCCTTGCAGTGGCAGTCCAGAGAAGCACCAGCAAAAGCCTGGCAGATGCAAGTTCTCCTGGTTTTTTTGTGCATTTTACTAGGATGTCCTTGGAGGCTGCAGAATTGCTTTGCAATTTTCAAAAGATGCCTTTTGGTAAGGCCTGGCAAAATAACACCATGTTCACATGTCTCCACCTCCGGCTCAGTGTGGCTGGCCACACAGCCAGGCTGATTCACTGGTAGTCTCTGGACTGGGAGTTAAACTTTAATATGAACTGGAGGAGCAGAACCCAGGCGTGACTCAGCCACCCACATCCCTCCCACTCTCCTCCCCACTGGCCAGGGCAGCACAGAAGGACAGGGAGCAGGGACGCAGCCATGAGAACCTGCGACCCGAGGGCTGCCCCAGCGATGGACCCTGGTGACCCACGGGGGAAAAGAGTCGCCATCATCGGCGGTGGTCTGGTAGGAACCGTGATTTGGCTGCTGTCTGATTGCGTTGGCCAGGGAGCCAGGGCTGTGAAAACATTGCTTGAGTGTGGGGAGAATGTTTTTCTTAAAATCATTCCTCCTTCAGATGATGGGATGTTATGGAGGAGTTGGTTGAGTTCCCGTTGCGGGAGGCAGCGAGGCTCGTTTGAGCAGCTAGGATTTTGTAGGAGGAGAACGGCTCTTTCCCTCGAGGGAAAGCTTTGCTGCTGAGATATCCCAGTGTCGCAACATGTGTCTGTGGTGGGCGCTTGCCTTGAACAGTGCGTGCAAATAAATCCCGCGGCCAAGAGTCCTTTTCTCAAAGGAAGGGGTTTGGGAGGTGGAGCAATGGTGCCCATGTACACTAAATAACATTTGAGCTGCCGGATCCTCCTGCCCCTTGGCTGCTTCTGGCTTTAACCAAGTCACCAGCGTGAAATGCTTTGTGAGGACTGCGACTGCGACTGGGTAAGCGCTAGGCTAAGAGGAAATGCCTTCCTCTGCTCTGTTTAGTTTGGGAATGCTTTTCTTCCATTGCTACTCACAGCGTGGTCTGACTTTAAAGGACAGCATGGAGCATCAAAGCACCTAAATAGCATTTTTGATTTTTTGGCCATTAGCTTCTTGGTCCCTGTGCTGCTGGAAAAAAGCGATGACATACAAGTCTGTAGTTCTGACAGCAATTAACGATGGAAATTAAACAAGAAAAAGACAGCCAACCATTTAAATAACACACAGGACATATATATGCTGTCCTTTTTAAGGTAACACCTTGCTTTTGCACAGGTCTAGCTTCCCCTGCTGTGTTCCCAAGGGAATGCTGCAGCACCCTGAATTCCATCGAGGAAGATAAATGTAGTCCAGAGAGGAGCAGGGAGCCTGTCTGTACCGGCTCCTGCTGTCTCTGGCTGAAGGGGTTAGTCCTGCTGCAATTAATCACTGCGTGTAAACAAGCCCTCAGCTTGGTATGATGTATATGATGAGTTTTGATGGGTGACTTTTGTCTTGGAGGATCTGCAGGCAGATCTCAGGGTGCCAGAGGACTTCTCTCTGGGAAGAAGTTCTCTAAGGTTCTTGATCAAAGGGTCTTCCTGTATGCGCTGAGCTGCATCCCCTGGCTGCTGCTTTCCCTTGATGCATCTCAGCAGTGATATAGCAGCTAGCGAAATGCTTCACCCACCATTCCTGATCCTTCTCTTGTAGGTGGGTGCATTAAATGCCTGTTTCTTTGCTAGACGAGGTTTCCATGTTGACGTTTATGAAGCCAGAGAAGGTAAGTTCAGCCTGATTATTACTGCTCTATTAACATGTTTCTATCCCTTTACTGATAACAGTTCTTGAAGAAGCTGAAGAGAAACAATGAACTCACTGAAACTGCAGAAGGAAAATGAAATCTGAAAGTGTGGCACTTTGGGGATATTCTTTTCACTTTTCCCTTTAGCTCCTGATGGGGGAAGCATTTATTTGAAATATGCCGTCTTGTGTGGAGGCTACCCCCCCTTCAGCTACTAAAATGATGCCCTTTTTTACGTTCTTGACTTAAATACCCATTCAAATCCTCACCTTTGAAAACTGGTCTCTCATGACTGACACTATGAAAGGTGAAACTCAACTCGAACGTGCAGTGAAGGGGAGGAGAAGCCCCATCTGACACCTCATCTCTGTGGCAACTGTTCCCGCTTGGGCAGACATCAGCACGGGCAGTTCTGCTGCATGGGTCTCAGCTGTGCCCGGCCCAAGTTCTGTGCACGGCTCTGGGTCCCTGCCGCAGAAACGGGGGGTCATAGCAGCCAGCCCCAGATGATGCCAGCAGGCTGAGAGCAAGAGCAAACGGCTTTTCACTGTGGGTTTTTTGCTGGATGTTGTATATACTAGAAGTTTCAGTTTCAAAAAGCCTCTGGTTGCTCTTACCTGCCTTCTGAGTCAGATGGATTTTACCATTCTGCTCCAGTTTTTGGCCCATTTCTTGTGCTGAGACACAACCTTGAAAGCTACTGGGATGAGGCCCTGCCACATGTACTGGCCTGGGAAGCCTGAGCGAGCCATTCAGAGGAGGAACAGACCAGCGCTGAGACATTTTGATCTGAACAGTGATGGAGAAGGTGAAAGCATCAGTCTGTGGGTCTCAGCAGAAGCTGCCAGGCATTCATCACTCAGCAATCTCTGCTTAGAAGGGGAATGGCTCTTAGTGATAACAAGCTCCCCGGCACTGAGCGGAGCTGTCAGGATCAATGGTCCCTTTGCCGCACTTGGCTGCAGATGCTTCTTCCAGACTGGAGGCGGCATGGAGGAAGCAGCCCTTGACGCTGCTCAACTGCCCTCCCGACAGCTGAACGTGCCCTCTGATACCTGCCCTCTGTGCACACGGCGGGGGACAGGGACTCCCCACTGCCCCTCCTGCTGCGGCGCTGGGGATCTCAGGAGATGCCACCCACGCCAGTCTGTGGTATCGGCATCTCATAACAAACTGCTCTTTCCACGCAGATATCCGTGTGGCCAGCTTTGCCCGTGGCAGAAGCATTAACTTGGCCCTGTCCCACAGAGGACGCCAAGCCCTCCAAGCCGTGGGGATGGAAAAGCAGGTATCCCAGCAGCTCCTGTCAGTGGTGGGGTCTCTGTGGTTAAAATGCTGTTGACTTCAGCTGGTGGTGGATGGGCTCTTCTGCTCCCCAAGCACACAGGGGCCACTTCTGCTTTCCTGAGGGTGGAGGTAGACCTCTCCCACTGCATGTTTGCAGCCTGGCTCTCCACTGCTTCATTAGGGTTTGCCCCATGAACATGGCAGCCGCCAATGGAGACCTCCCCCAGCCTGGGGGCAGCAGCTGGGCTCTGCTTGTGGCAAAGGGCGCTTCCCTGGGAAACCAACACTCAGACAACACCTTCCAGTGTTTACCTCCCCGCTATGCTCTCCTCCTTTCTGAAGGTTGAGGGAAAATGGGGCAGGAGTAGGTGGGCTCCCAAAAGAACTGGAGCACCAGCAGGATGTGATAAAGGGGGCTGGTTTCCTCCCTGACATGCCCAGATTTGTATTTTCCCCAAAAAACTTTGAGCTTTGGGCTGACCCCTGAGATCCATGCACACTGACTTCTGCACAGCACACCTGACTCAGAGCCCAGCACTCCTCTGCTGGGTGCTCGCTACTGTTTAATCCAGCTGTTGGCAGTGGTGGGATCTCCTGCAGAGAAGGAGCCCAGGCTTTGACAGGTCATATCCCCGCACCAGGATGTAATCTGGCTGTCATCCCCTGCCCTGTCCAGCCCTCTGGGGATTTCCATGTCCCTTCTATCAAGAAATATTTTTGCACTGATTTTTATGAGAATGAGCTGGTAAGTAATCTCAGCAAAATGTAGTGACTTGGTGCTGACAGCCCCGTAGAATTTTCCCCAGTAACTCAGATATAGCCACATGAAAATGCATGAGCAGAGAGCATCCCGTTCTGCCTGGAGTGCAGCGTGCAGGGGGAATGGTGCTGGGTACCTTGTGCCCAGCCCCTTGGCAGAAGGCTGCATGATGTTCCCTTCCGTTTCAGATTGTGTCCAAAGGCATTCCCATGCGGGCAAGGAGGATACATACGCCGTCAGGAAAGAAGTACTCTATCCCCTACGGGAAGAAGAACCAGGTACTGGTCTCCTGCTGTCACTTGGAGATACTTCGCAGAGCACAAGGGGTCTTTGATGGCGTTTGTAGCTCTGTGTGACGGATTGCCTGGGGCTTGCGCTCTTAGAAAGGATGCTGTGAGTGGGAAGGGGGTTGCGTGACCCCCTGGGTTCGGCAGGGTGGTTTGGAGAGGGTGATGTTTCTTGTCTGGCCATTCAGAGCATCCTTCAGCCATGCCTCCTGAACCCCGTGTCTGTTTACCTTGCAGTACATTCTCTCTGTGGACAGAGCAAACTTAAACAGAGAGCTGCTAACCGGTAGGTTGCCAGTTCTGTATGCAAACACTTTTACACCCCATTCACCAAGGATTTTAGGGTTTGCCCCATGAACAGGAGACTTTGGCCCCCAGGCTCTCTTTGCCCGTGAGTTCTGCATATCCTGGCTCTCAGAAAGTACACACATGAACTAGCTGTGTTTTTAAGAAGAAAATCTGTGCTGTTTCCCTGCTGCTTGTCTGACACAAAAAGCATATTCAAACAAGTCTACCCAAGGCCTTTCTCATGTGCAGAAAGTCTCGAGGAGCAGCTCTCCCTCCTTCACCCTCGAGTGGGAGCTGCCTCAGCTCCCCGGCTCCTGGCACTGGAGTCTGCTCCCAGAACTTCACCTCCTCAGCCTTGCCACGCGTCGTGGCATTTTCTGCAATCCCTGATTGTACAGAGACATAGAAATCGGAGCAGAGTGTGTAATCAGGCCAAATTTTCCCGAATTTCCCCACTGACTACAGGCACTGCATCCCATCCTGAAATAGAAAGAAGTGATGGTGGAAATAGGTCAATGACTTATGTCGCTGTGGGGAAGAAAGAAATCTTTGCAGGATTCCTTGCACTTTTTAAATAGTTTTCACCAGAGTTGACCAAACGCAGTCCTAGTGTGCCCTGCCCTGGCCATCATTCAACACAGCAATCTTATTTGCTGTAATGGCAAAAGTCTCTGTAACTCAGGGATCCCTTGGAAATATTTTTGGAGTCACAGTACAAGCCTCTACATTTAGTTGTCTTTTCTTTTCACAGCTGCTGAGAAGTACTCCAACACTAAACTGTACTTCGAACACAAGCTCCTGGGGTGCAACACAGAGTTGGGGACGTTAACCATAAAAAGGTAATCCCCACGCAAGCCTGGGATCAAGTGCTGCATTCAGTTGTTTTCTGCTTAATCATTCATAAAACCTCAAACAATTGAGCAATCTCAGTTTGAAACTACCGTGTTATTCCTGAGTGGGCAAAACTTGGTGTCAGCTTTGGAAAGGAAAGACATTGAAGCAGGGTTCATGGGGAGGCTGAAAAACAATTTAAGTGACTCCCAGACCCCCAGCAGCCTGGCAGTAGGCACTTGCTTGCTGACCTATGCAGGGAATAAACGTGCCAGTCTCCATAGCGCTGATTTTCAGGGACAGATTGCTCATCAGGGAGGGCAGCTAACGACCTTGTTTCATAGTTGTGTTAAGTTCTGGCCATGACCCCCCCCTCCACCTGGGGACGCAGGCTCTACAAACAGCAGCATTATCCCAACAGTGTCTGTTGTGTTCTTGGGTAGATCCAGCAGCGTTATCCTTTTGATAACCTGCAGGATAATTATTTGTCCTAACACTGAGCTTCCCAGTCAGTGAAAGCCATCTTCCCTCACCCTAGAAAAAGAATAATGCTGGAGGTGACCCCAGCATTTTGCAAAAGGCAGATCCACTGTGCCCAGCAGTGCTGAGCTGGCCTGGAGTTACGGCAGGATTGATCCACAGGACTCTCTTGCTTTCAGATCTGACCAGCAGCCCTTGGAAGTCACCTATGACCTCATCGTGGGATGCGATGGAGCCTTCTCAACAGTGAGAAAGCAGTTCATGAGGCAAACGCGCTTTAACTACAGTCACGAGTACATTCCTCACGGCTATATGGAGCTGACTATCCCTCCTAAGAGTGGAGATGTAAGTGTGCCTGTCCCAGGGGCTGCTACCCTCTTTGCAGGTTGGACAGCCTGCTCCCCTCTCGTGGTGGCTCTGCTACAGCAGCTCTAGAGAAACTAATTTCTCAGCTGGGGCTCAGCCAAGGGATTAAAACTTTCCTAGGAGAAGGCAGGCATCTTTTCCTCTTCCAGTGGTGGGACCAATGTCTTGGCACCTGGCTACAAAAATCCTGCAGAGCCTGTCCCAGAGCAGTGGGGTTAACTCTAGGGATATGTGAGCGGGTCTGTGGGGACATCAGTGACCACAAGCCAGCAGAGTTTTGCTCATCTTTCCTACCCTTTCCTCTTCCCCTTGCTCTGTGTCTCCCTGAAGCATCAGGTACCAAAAAGGGGATCTGTGGTCTTTGCATCTTCTTGTGGTACAAAGGATGGGAACCGCTGTGCTGGTGTGGCAGGGAACCAGAGACTGGGCTGAGGAAACCGAGCAGAACAGGGACACAAGGCAATTTTCCTTTTCTTTCAGTTTGCCATGGAACCAAACTACCTCCATATCTGGCCAAGAAACACCTTCATGATGATTGCACTGCCCAACATGGTGATAACCCACAGCCACACTCCCTTGGGGCATGGGATAGAGCTTGTGGGGGTGAACTGGCTGTGGTAGCAGGCACGTGGCATGGGCTGGGAGGGCCGACAAGGTGCCAGGAGGGACCCCCCGCCCACACCAGGCATCCCACAGCCTGGGGGTGGTGCAGGGCAGGACCCTCAGAGCCATCCCTGCCTCACAGCACTGAGCAGGTACCTGTGCCACCTCTCTGCCTGCCCATCCGAGCCCACCTGAGCACCCTGAAAACCAGCTCTCTGCAGCTGGATGTTATAAACCAGATACAGGAGCAGAGGGCAGCATGCCATGCAGATCACATGCTGCCTGTTTCTGCCTCCCCCCCTGCCTGCCCCCAGCGTGCACAAGCCCACCATGGGAAACAGGGTGGCTGGGCACTCGTCCCCGCTGTGCAGGTGTGTCGCTGCGATTGCCGGGTGACGGGCTGGGCACTGAGCTGCTGCTGCAGGCGCCAGGTGCTCTCTGTGGCCTCTGGGCTTCTTTCTGACCTTCCTCCCCGGCTGGCAGGACAAGTCCTTCACCTGCACTCTCTTCATGCCCTTTGAGGATTTTGAGAAGCTCACGACAGGCGAGCAAGTGCTGGGTTTTTTCCAGACCTACTTCCCAGACGCCATTCCCCTCATCGGAGAGTAAGTGTTCCCGTCTCCCCTTCTCGCTCATCGTCACAGTGCCGCGAAGCCAGGGGACTCATCCCCACCCAGCCTCGGGGGCCTGGCGATGGAGACTCCGCTGAAGCTGGCAGGCCAAGGGGTTGCAAATGCTTTTGGGGTGGATCACCATGGCCTGTAGGTCTGAAGGAGTGGGGAGCGAGCAGACCGAGGTCCACATTATGTCCATGCTGGAATAGCAGGCACAGCAGCAGGATACAGCAGCAGGACCGTATATTTCCCTGCAGCCGTTTCTGACAGTCGCACTGAAGCACCGCTCTGTGCTTTGGAGACACGGCCCAGGCCCTGCCACTGCAGGAGCAAAGCGCAGATCACCTCCTGCTGCTTTGGTACTGCTGTTAAAGGCTTTGAACTCAAGGGATGGATTGGCCCTTCATAAGCTGTGTGGTTTTGACGTTAGAGATGGGTGAGCACAGTGACTCTGCTAGAGCAAAGGTAAGGGTTGAGCACCAAAACCAGCAGCACAAAGGCAGTTCAGATAGCTGAATTGCGCAAATGTTGGGAATTTAGCTAACAGACAGAAAAGCTGGGCTCAGCAAAATCAAAACCCAATGCACTGTGCTGACTGAAGAAAGCCTGGCAGTTATTGATTATATGGCTGGAACAAGTGTCAGGGCTGTGAGGTGCAGGGGCAGGCAGTTCCCAGTGCCATGCTGCTCCCTGGGCAGCGGAGACCCTCTTGCTGCTGGGCAAACAGCACAAGGGCAGCAGCATGGAGCCGGAGCATCCTGATCGGCCCAGGGGCCCTGGGGGCAGTGGGGACCAGGACCAGCCTTTCCAGCACACATCCTGATGGCTGTGGCTCTGGTCAGCATGTCCTCATTTTCCTGCAAAGAGGGAAGCTCCCCAGCTGGTGGGAGCTCCAGCCCACCCTACTAATGCTTCTGCTTTGCAATGTAGTTATCTGTTATGGGCTGGTTTTGGCTGATAGGAAGGGTCTCAGCGGTGTTAGGCAGTCTCCTTTCCTCTTAAGGAGACTGTATCACAGGACTTCCTATAAATTCAGAAACTCAGATATCCTCTGGCGTATCCTTCCTACAGTGACTGCCATCCACCACTGCTCATGGTAAGAGGACTGAGATGTCAATGACACTCTTACCCACGGTCAAGTTGTGTGCAGAGCTGAAAAGCTGCAGACAAAATATTTGGTCCATGGGAGGAAGTTAATGAAATAGGTTTTCTGGCTTCCACTTATTTCCCAGCACAAATATCCTAGTCAATAGGCTTGGTTTTTGCATCCCAACACTGACAGTGCCTGTGGACCTGGCTTTCTGAGCTTGGACGTGGCATGACTTGCTCTTCTTGTCTCTTGTGGTCCCACAAATGAAGTATCTGTTGTTTTGCCTGAAGGCGAGAGCTGAAGCACGATTACTTTTTGCTGCCAGCCCAGGCCATGATATCTGTGAAGTGCTCCTCCTACCACCTCGCTTCCCGGTGCGTGCTGATGGGAGATGCCGCGCACGCCGTTGTGCCTTTCTACGGACAGGGCATGAATGCAGTAAGTTCATGGGCCTTGTCAGTGGGTCCCCGCTCTTTTCACCCAGAAATGCCTGCTTTTAGAGCATAGCTCTGTAGAGTTCATGGGCTGTCCTGTCTCACGGTCTGATATGCTCTGCATCGGCAGGTCTGAACTCCCCTCAGGCACATGGCTGTCCCCTGCTGTACCCAGGAAGGAGAGGGGACAGGGCAGTGGTGGCCCCTTCCTGTGGGGCAGAGGGCTGCATGGGAGGGGGTGTCCAGCAGGGCAGCCCCAGTCTGCCAGGAAAGACAAACCCCTGGATTTCTCTGCAAGATCCCTGGAAGAGTGGCCCAGCGTAAGGCTCCTGCTCTGAAGCAGTGGTCAGTGGGATCCTGCTCGTGTGAACAGCTACACTAGTTGAGCACCCATGAGAGCACTTCTCATGAACATGTGGTTCCTTCTGCCGATTTACCCTCTAATTTTCCTCCCAGGGCTTTGAGGATTGTCTGGTCTTTGATGAATTGATGGACCAGTTCCACAATGACCTCGGTGAGTGAGGTGGTCAGGGAGCAGCGAGAGCAGAGGAGGATCCCTCTGCAGCTGAAGGCAGCTGGAGACCCATCTGGGGAGCTGCCCATGAGCCGCCTCTTTCTTCTCCCAGGTGCCTGCCTCCCTGAGTTCTCCCGGCTGAGGGTGCCAGATGACCACGCGATCTCGGATTTAGCCATGTACAACTACGTAGAGGTAGGCAAGGTGCACACAGACTTGTGGTCCCGTGGGCCATGCACACCGTGGCCCTTTGTTAGGACGCACGGAGTGGGCAGGGTCTCTGGCAAGGCTCTGGTTGGGCTCTCAACGTGGCAGACTTTAGCCTAAGAGCCCCGTGGGAATGCCACTGGGGCTGGGAGGCTCTGCTCCCTGCCGTGACGCCCAGGGCAGGCAGCAGGAGAGCTAGCAAAACACAGGGGAGCTCTGCCAGGATGCCCTGCAAAGGGGTGATGGTTGCTCTGTCACAGATGCGTGAGCATGTGAATTCAACGTGGTTCATTTTCCGGAAGCATGTAGACAACTTCCTCCACACCCTCATGCCTTCCACCATCGTCCCGCTGTACACCATGGTAAGGCCAGCACCTCGGTCCCCACCGCCTGAGCCACATGCTCCTCCTGCCTGGCTTTGAGGTGGTGACCTTCTCCTGCAACCCTCCCAGGTGACCTTCACCAGAATTCGTTACCATGAAGCACTTCAGCGCTGGAAATGGCAGAAAAAGGTTGGTCAGTGGTGGTGCCCGTCCTCCCCATGCCATGAGCCTCCTGCACACCGGCACTGCTCAGCTGCAGCGGGGAGCTTTGGTGGTGGGATATTGTCGCATGGGCGCAGGCGTGAAGACTTCGCTTGGTGCCACAGGGTAGGAGCAAACCTCTGATGACACTGGGGTTTCTCTTTGCACTTGCAGATAATTAATCGAGGTCTCTTTGTCATGGGGGCGGCAGGACTGGGAGGCACCTGCCTGCTCATAAGGCGGCTGGCACGGGATTTGGACTTCTGCAAGGAAAACTTGTGGAGCTGGTCCCATTATCTGAAGACTATTGGAAATTTTCCCTTTGGAAAACAAGTGGCTCAAATGTAAGAGGAGCTTCTGGTTGTAATAAAAGTGAGGGAACGGGCTGTTGGCTCGGCTGGATGTTTCTCTTGGGATGCGGCCTGGCAGTTCCTGCAGCTCCTCTGCCTCCTGCCCCCTTGGGAGTGGTGGGTCCCTCTCCCCAGGCGAGAGGAGCCCATGGGGGCACAGAGTGCCCCGAGAGACTCTGCAGGGGCTCAGCCGTCTCTCTGCCTCATCTCAGCAGCCTCACCTCAAGCGATGTGGTGTGTCACGGGCTGGGTGTGGGCTTTGTGCGCAGTAATGTGGGGAGTGTGCGGCCTCCCAGCCAGCGGGACGGCCACCTGAACTGGTGGGGGTGTCCCAGCCCGTACTGCTGGCTGCTGCTCTTTCCAAAGTCAACACCTTGATTTGAAAACCAGCCGTCTTCCTCCCCACCCCCGGTCAAAGAAAATATGGTTCAGTTATTTTTGGTGGAAATGAAACAACTTTAAGAAAGGATGTCCTGGGACAGTGCTTGAAGCCTGCAGAAAGGGCCGTTCCACACCTGGCTGAGAAATACTTCTGGCTTTTGCAAGCAGGTCTCCACAGAGGGGCCACCCAGCCTTTGGCCTTAAAGCGAGACCAGGGCCCTGAGGGACCCTCCTAGCTCGCTGTTTTCCTCTGGACTGTTGCATGTGCCCTAGCATATACTTCTGTCTAACGCCATTACTGATCATATTTCTCTTTGAAAAAATCTGAATCCCTCACTGATTGTCTCTAATTGTCCTCCAAAGCACCTACGTGGTCGTACTTGTTCTGCACGCACTACGCCAGCGGTAGGACCTGCAGCTGCTGACGGGGCAGACATAGTCTCTTCACGTTCAAGTACCAGCAGCTCTGCCTGCGTCCCGAGCAATGGGCGATGCGCCCAAGGCCCAGAGCCCACACGGGCCCCTGCAGCCAGGCGTGGGGTGCACGGGACCTACTTTGAGTTGGGGCTCCCTGAGCCAAAATTAGCTGTAGGCTGGGATAGTACTGGTGGGAGTATCAGGCACGCTTTCCTTCTTCTTACCTTGCCCTAGACCCTCACGGTCACTGTTGAAGAACAGCAAAATGGCCCACATTAACCCCTGAGCTGCCACTCGTGTTTGAGGTGGTTTACGTACAGCTGCCAGCAGACGGGCAGGGACAGCACTGGTTTGCATCACTTAGTGAGTCATTTTTGGCTTGCAAGGGAGCACCTTTCAGGACGTAGATGGCAAATTAGTGTAGAATACAGTTTGTTCCTCTGGACAGCATCTTTCCCGGTCAGTGTATCTACGGGAGATGCTGGCAGTGATGACAGGATTTTGCTGCAGTTTCTCCGATGAACACTTCAGCTGCGGCCCTTGCACCTGATCTTAGCAGGACAGATGTATTTACTTTATATATTAATTAACAATAAACCTCTTCAGAGAGCAAATGAAGATGTAACACAATACAGCTATACGCAAATTATTCCCAAAATTAAAGCAAACCGCTTTAATTGTACCGCTATTTCACAGGAATGTCCCCACAACGTAAGAGCAAGTAGCTGCTGTGCATGGTTTGGAAAAGGGCTGAGCTGGAGATGCTCCGGGTACTGCCAGGGCTTTTACACACCTCGCCCTTGGCACGTCTGATGTGGTCGCAGAGCAGGGGAAGGATCTTGCCCTGGGGGTGCTGGGAGAAGCTGTGGCCAGGCTCTGAGTTGCAGGCAATGTTTCACATGCTCGGGGCCAACATTTCATGGTTCAAACAGTTGCTCCCTTGCCACCTTCTCATGCAGAAGGCTCAAGGCCTGGCAGAGGTAAGCCAAGCTTGCAGGAGCCCAAGTAGAACCTTGCCTGAGGTAGATGTGAGGGGGGAGCGACACAGGGAAGCAGCTGATCATTTGGAAAAACGATGCAGTGCATGTTCCCCAGCTGCTCTTCATCTCCAGGTACAGGTGCTCACTAGCCCTTAGGGCCCATCACCTCACCACAATGTCCAGAGCAGACCGCCAGCCTGGAGGACCTTCCACGTTCAAGTCAGCAGCGAGTGCTTTAGAAAATAGTGCAAACATAGCGGTGGAGACGAGCGCAGCAGGGGAAGGCACGGAGCAGCCTGCAAGCAGATCCTGCTAGAGCAGAAGGGAAAGGGCAGTTTTGAAATCCCAGCTCCAAATTAAAGCTGGAAGCACTCCGGGCACTCAGCTGGTTTGGGGGCTTGGTGTCCAAGACTCCTGCCAGAAGACAAAGTAAGCATCAAGAGCTAAGGCAGTCAGAAACCAGTACAGGAGCCGGTGCGTGTGCCCGCTGGTGAGACCTGCTCTGCGGTCCCATCCATGGCAAAGCTGTGTCTGTTCCCTTCTCTCAGCTCCACTGACCCAACCGTTGAGCGCTGTGCCAGGAGACAGGCATGGTGCAGCCTGACATGCTGGTGGCCTCTCGGAAGAAGGGAACAAACCAATAAAGATAAAGAATAAGGATAAAGAAGAAGAGGTGGGAGCCTTAGTTTGAGATTTCCTTATCTTGGCATTTCTTTACTGAACAGTAGGTCCTAGCGCTGCCGGGCATTGCTCTGCTTCACTGTTCATTGAACCTGGGGTTCACGACTGTGGTGGTGGCACTCTTGAAGAGGGGGTTATCAGCCTAGAGGGAGAGAGGTGAGGCCCACATTGTTGTGCTGTATCCCATTTTCAGTGGAGCATTACCCACCCCTCCCCTCTCAATGTCAACGGTGCAAACAGTGTTGGCAGAAGACCCCACCAGCTGCTTTAGCCCCCTGCAAATTCCAGCTGCGAACCCGGCTGGTGGGGAGGGCTGAGGTCTGCCATGGCTGTGTCTGGAGAGGATGTGCTCTCCAGATGTCCTCACCACATGTACCACACCCCACCACGGCGGACAGACTCTCTTACGTCATTCCACTTGGCCTTGGACTTCTCCTTCTCGAAGCGGCGGTATTCCCGGCGGTCAAACAGCTCCGTCAAGAGCCGCCATATCAGCAGGAGCAGCAGGCCAATGAGGGCCACGCCAGCAACGGTGCCGCCCACGATCAGCGCGACGTTGGGAGGCTTTGGGCACTCTGTGGGGGACAGCGTCCGGCAGGGTGGTGAGGCCACCACCCTCTGCAGCCTGCCTGCAAAGGGGCAGGAGGAGCAGGGCTGGGGTACCTTTTTCAGGATCAAAGGTGATACTGTACACCTCCTCGCCGTCCTCCTGGACCATGCGGAAGGAGATCCAGCAGTTCTGGGAGTCCTTCTCCCTGCACTGCCTGCTCACCCCCATCAACCCGTTGGCCACCTGGATGTTGGGGCAGGCCTGAGAGCAGTTCTTCTGGAAGGGGCCGCTCTGGAAGGCCTTGCATTCCACGCAGGAGCTGCAAAACAGGTGGCCACAGCTCATGTCTGCAGGAGCACAGTCCTCTCACCTGGCTTTGGCCGTAAGCGTGGGCAGGGCTCGCCTGCACCTGCCCGGGAGGCGGGGGTGATCCCTGCTGCCCCCCGCACCATCCCCGCGCATCACTCACATGTATCTGCCGCAGGGCGAGGGGCAGCCGGGGCACTCCTGGCAGAAGGGGGGCTGGTATCCCCCCCGGCACTGGCAGCGGTTGCAGTGACAGGTCCCACGGTGGCTGCACTCGTTGCCGTGGATGTTCAAGCAGCCATCTGTTGACTTCCTGCACTGGCAGGCGCTGCCCTGGTACGCGGGCGTGCACTTGCACTCCCCACAGTCACATTTCCCACGCTCTGCAGGGAAAGACCTTTCAGATCAGGATCCTACAGACAGCCAGGTCACCCTCCCTCTGCCCGTGCGTGGAGAGCATCCCCCACCCTGCACTCTCCTTGCCACCCTCCATGGGATGGTTGAGGAGGTCCTGCAGGCTGCTGCGGTGGGACCCAGGACCCCCAAACCCAGCCACCTGGGTTTTGGTAGGGAAAGACAGCATCACCCTGGGGATTTAGTCTCTCTGAACAGCGCTCGGGTGGAGAACCCATCACGCAGGTACATCACCTTTGCCGCCGCAGGGGGAACCATTGTGAAACTCGCAGTTCATGTTGTCGCACTCGCAGAAGGTGCCATAGATCTGCTTGTCGGGCACGTCACTAGTGTGGCAGATGCACTGCCCGCACACACAGTCTCCCAGCCCTGAGCAGATGACCGAGCTGTTGTCCTTCCGGCAGCTGCCCTCCAGCTCCTTGCTGGTCTTGCCTTTGGTTTCGCACTCGCAGTTCTTCCCCGTGTAGCCCGAATTGCAGCTGCCATCAAAGGAGAGGAGCGGGCCTGGGTCAGTGGCCACAAGAAACATTGTGGGGCATGTGTGGGGCCCAGACCTCGGCCAAAGCAGAGCAAATGTGGGACAGCGTCGCCAAAACTCAACCACGGTGCATTGGTGCTTGCTTCATGCTAGAGCAGGGCGGCTGATCAGGCAGAAACCTCAAAAATGCAGCTCTCCCCGCTGGTCATATTTACAACACCAGACAGTTGCCCGGAAGTTACTGTTATATTTATAATTTCCAAATCCTTGCCAAGGAGATCTGAGTGTTTCCTGAGGAAACCCAGTCTTTTCCTCTCCCTGTCACCGAGCGGCCATGAAGCAATAATTGCACTTAAAGATCTGCATGAACGACAGCCTTGAAGTGGGCTGTTGAGAAATTTCTGCAGAAATCTGTGTCTGCTCNCAACGGAAAAGAGAGCTCATTGCGTCCCCTGCCTCCATGAACATAAACCACCTCTCTGAGTAAGAATATTGGTGCAAAGCTGCAGAGCCAAGCCTAATCGCCACATGGACGTCCCTCTGCTGAGCCCTCACCTGGCCCCATGTTCTCCAGGCACAGTGATGTGCTTGGAGGAACCAAGCACACCAGGCAGCTGCCCTTGGCCTGGCCCAACAGCCCTCTCCCAGCAGCTCCCCAGCTCTGGCAGCATTTGAAATACTGTTTTATGGGGACAGCACGTACCTGCAGATCCCACAGACGATGCTGCCTTTCCCACTGCAGGCGGTTGAGTCAGGTTGCTCATTGCAGTTGCAGTTGCAGTTGCTGTCCAGGTGGACGGTGAGGGTGTCTGTGAAGCCCAGCGGCCGGATGGTGAAGGACTGGCTTTTGATGCATTCCTTGGCTGTGATCTTCACTTTGAAGGTGACCTGGAAAGTGTAGAGTGAGAAAGGGAAGGGCCAGAGGCCGTCAGGTAGCTTCAGCAACTGGAGGGTGGTGTCGGTACCAGGCTGAGCACACGTACATCCAGCACAACGGACGATTCCCCCATCACACATCATTTTGGACACTCTTGGCATTAAGTTCATGTACACAGAAAGCCTGGAGCGGCTGGGCTCCTGCCATTAAACAGGATGGGCATCAGGAACCTTGCAAGCTGCAGGACATTCCCAGTATAGGGGAACATACCTCATCGTTGATCTTGACGTTGTCGCACTGCCCTCTTGCTTCATCCAAGATGACCTTGCCCTTACCGCATATGGAGTCGTATTTGATATCCAGGACGTCTGGCAGGGCGGAGTGGTCCAGGATGATCCGCGAGGAGAGGTTCTGTGGGGAAATGGTGTGCCATCAGTCCAAGAGGAGACCAACACAAGGGAGTGTGGGGTTGCAGGTCAGGGCTTCCCCCCAGCCTGGGGGACAGGGGCAGGGAGCCCCGCAGGCTGGGCTTTCAGCTGCCTGGGGTGGTTCTGGAAAGGCAGGTGATAGCACTGGAGAGGCTGGAACCTCTTGCTTGCTGTGAGTGGAGGGACTCAGTATGTCCTGTCCTCAAAGCCCTGGTCCCAGCTGCTCTCCGACAGTGAGGACACACAATGGGAACGTTTCCCTGCTCCGAGCCCTGTGAGACAGGCAAAACACAGCCTCCTCCAGCACTTACGTTGTAGGCCACCTGGATGAGTTCAATGATGTTGCTGGAATCCTCATTCAGCTCTCCCACTGCCGACTTTGGGATCATCTCACTGAGTTTCTGCCAGTGGAGAGCAGAGGTAAGGGGTCCCCCCTTGCATGACGGTGGAGCAGGGGGCAGGGGCAGGAGGACATGCACAGCTGTTTCTGTCCTCCTGGGGAGGGACAGGGGCCACCTGAACCATCTGAAGTCTCCTTACCTTGTAAACATCCACCATCTTACTGGTGACAGCAAAAATGGGCTGAATGTTGTTTTCGGCAAGTTTCTGGACCAGCTGGCCTACAGACGGGTAGTCCTGGGTGGGGAGAGGGATGCTATGCTCAGTGTGATCTCCCCCACCAGCAGAAGGTCAGACAGTTTGGGTTTTGCAGCTCAAATTATGGTGATTACGGGGACCTTGCAGTCTCACAACACGCTTTTTATATGACCTTTCGTTCCTGCCTGGGGGAGCGAGGCTGAGGGTGCAGAGCTGCTGAGCAGCCCCCAGGTACTTACAAACTCGTTGCTCCTTTTGTACATGTTGTCCTCCAAGTGGCACTTGCCATCGTTGGGGGTCAGGATGGCCCCAAGCTTGCCGTCACCGGCGAAGTGGAAGCCATCATCGGTGGCATACACCAGCAAGCGGGTCACATTGCGCCAGCCAATCAAGTCCTGCAAGCGGCATGGAGACCTGTCCCTGAGCGGGGCCAGGAGTACGGTGCCAGCGGCATGGTACAGCCCTCACCAAAGCACGGCAAGTCTCGTGTCGGCAACGGTGTGGGGCAGGGGGCACGGAGGGGGCGGGTTACAGGAGATCGGGGTCAGGAGGCTGGTTGTACCCCCAGAGTAACCTGCCCTGTTACAGAATCAGGACTTCTACATGATGGGCTTCCAGACCCCCCCTGGAGAGCGGCAGAGCCACCTCCTGAGGGACAGTGCATGAGCATAGGTTGCAGCCCTCAGGCCTGCCCACAGCTGCCAGCAGCAGGGCGGACACAGGCACTCACCCCACACACTGCTGCCTGCATCATGGCATCCAGCCCCCCCTCCGGGGCATCCAGGTTCCCCGAGATAAACTGTTTCCCCACTTCACTCTCGAACTTCTTGGCGTTGTCTGTCAGTGAGAGGATGTGCTTGAAGGCGAAGGGAGGCTGGCATTGCTTGTCCTTGTTGGGGCAGGGGTTCTGCAGCTTCTCGGGGTGCGTGTTGACGAAGGGCAGCACTGTCTTGTCCACGAATGAGCCAAAGCCTAAGGGCATCCAGGACCGCAATGTCAGGGGCAAGCAGGGACCGGCAGACATCCCTGCGGCACAGGGCATGGTCTATCTGCTGGCCCCGTGTACGTGTCCACGTCCCTTGCCCTGGCACACTCTCCAGCCTGGCAGAGGATGGGTCACGCTGCCCACTGCCTGTGTCCTGCTCCAGCCCTTCGGCTCTTCCCAGCAGGAAACAGGGGTCCCGTGCCGGAGACAGGCTCACCTATGCGGCGGGAAGGGGTGGTGCTCTCCAGCGCCCTCAGCAGCTCCCCTCCCAGCTTCTTCACCTTCTCCAGGTCATCCAGCATGGAGTAGGAGAGGTCCATGAGGTAGTAGAGATCAATGGGGTACCCCATGGCGCGGCGAAACTTCACATCGAATACAGCGGGCTGGCCTGCGGGATGGGAATGTTGGGATCAGCTGCCGTGCTGTGGCTCACGTCTTGCCTCATTGCCCACCCCCCCCACTGGGATCCTTCTCTCTTTCGGAAGAAAAGAGGAGGAAGTGCAGGCTATGAAGTGCCGCCACATCCTGGCTGAGCCTGGGAGCGGGCAGAAGGGTGTTGGGGACACCAGGCTGACCGTACCTATCCTCAGTTTCAGGTGCACCTCCTGGGGAGTCAGCTGTATGTCGTTGCTTAAGGGACTGTCCTGTGCCTTTGTAATGTCATTGACTGGAAACTCAATCTCATTGCGCGGGCATCCCTTCTGCTGCAGCTGCTCAATGGTGTCGCAGCGGATGGAGTCTGGCTCGCCGGCTTTGGTGAAATTCTGTGTGTTGCAACATCAGCAGGAAAGAATCAGAGGAGCAGGAGGTAAACAGGTTCATTACAAGATGAACCAGCTCCTTAACCAGATCTCCAGGGTATTGACGGAGAAAGGAAGGTTGAAGGGTCGTGTCTGTCAGATCCCTCCCAGTCCCGTCCACCACGTAGGACGTGAAACACTCCCATGACAGTCTCCCCCCTCCACTGCAAGCAGATCCGGGCGGGCAGGGTGACCATCCCGCTGCCTGTTAGCTGACTGACTGCTGGGGACTGACAGCACGGGAGCCTACGTGGACCTACCGGCTTCTTGCACCAGGCGCAGCCAGGACCAGACTGGATGCAGTCCTTGCACGTCCCCACCTTAATCTTGGGGCACTCCATGGCAAAGGCTGAAATGGAGAGAAAACAGAGTTGGTGTGGGAGGGACCCGGGCGAGGCCAGTCTGCAGCAGCAGCCATGGAGTGCTCTGACACCCAGCACCGGGCACTCATGCTGTCCTGAGCCCTCCTTGCCTATAAACCCATGGTGGACACCCTGGCAGGGTCCTCACCTGCCTCGCTGTCCCTCAGCTGGGCTGGCTCGAGGTAACTCCAGATCCCAGCGATGCAGGATGCATGCCTCTCAGTGCCATGTTCCTGCCACTGATGGGCAGCATTTGGGTGTCCCCCCCCAATTCACTGCCCACGTGAGGTGCTGGGGAAGATAGCAAGGAAGGGCAGGTCAGGCTCACCTGTCGTCACCAGCAGCAGCAGCACCCAGGTCACCGCTGGCAGGTGGAGGCAGCAGTCACACGACATTTTCTGCAAGACAAAAAGCATCCCTGTGACCGCCTGGAGCAGAGAGGGCAACCCTGGAACCCCACAGAAAGTGGCCGCAAAGGACGGTGGCCCGGGGGGGATATTCCCTTCCTGCAGCCACCCCACTGCAGGCAGAGCCTGAGACCGTCACCCTGCCGCAGCCCCGGGAGCTGGGGCCTGGGCAGCCACCCCGGGTGTGGGGGCTGACTCAGGACGGGTGTTGGCGTGCTCTGACAAAAATAAGTTGGCTTCCAATATGGCTTTTGGACTGAATGTGGAAGTCAGCAGAGTGGGAACTTGCACTGCATGCATTCAGCTGAACTGCTGCAAAGCTTGACGTAGTGTTTATCCTGACTCTTCAACCTATGATTACATAGGTAACACTGGAAAATCTCAAGCACTCCATTTAGGTTTTACTAGATATGAGTTTTTTCTGCTTCTGTGTTGAGCTATATTTGTATGGAAATTGGAATAAAAATTAACAAAACCTGGCTGCAGAATGCATTAAAAGCAGTCCTGAGGAGAAGGACTTGGGAGTGCTGATTGATGAAAAGCTCAACATGAGCTGGCAATGCGTGCTTGCATCCCCAGCAGCGTGACCAGCAGGTCGAGGGAGGGGATTCTGCCCCTCTACTCCACTCTGGTGAGACCCCCCTGCAGTGCTGCGTCCAGCTATGGGGCCCCCAGCANAAAATCTATGATTCTATGAAAAGGACCGTATATTTCTAATAATTAACTAGCAAGGCATGCTAGATACATGGGAAAAAAAGTCTATTTCTACTTGCTTTAAATTTAACTGATTCATCAAGGAAATTAATTATTTCACGTAGTGAATTGTCCTGGCTCTGGCTAGGCTAGAGTTAATTTCCGATGGAGCCAGGCCATGTGAGCCAGGCTGGCTGGGGGCTATTCCATACCATGTCCCGCCATGCTCACCATAAAAGGGGGCTGGTTGGGGAGAGGCGGGTCAGTGCGGCTCCGGGACATTCTGAATGTGGGCTGAGTGTCTGGTTGGTCTGTTGTCAGATCGCTAAATTGCTTTCTGTTATCACCCATTGCATANCCGTATATTTCTAATAATTAACTAGCAAGGCATGCTAGATACATGGGAAAAAAAGTCTATTTCTACTTGCTTTAAATTTAACTGATTCATCAAGGAAATTAATTATTTCACGTAGTGAATTGTCCTGGCTCTGGCTAGGCTAGAGTTAATTTCCGAAGGAGCCAGGCCATGTGAGCCAGGCTGGCTGGGGGCTATTCCATACCATGTCCTGCCATGGTCACCACAAAAGGGGGCTGGTTGGGGAGAGGCGGGTCAGTGCGGCTCCGAGACATTCTGAATGTGGGCTGTCTGGTTGGTCTGTTGTCAGATCGCTAAATTGCTTTCTGTTATCACCCATTGCATATATTCCATTATCAGTACTGTTGTTGTTTCCCTCTCCCTTGCTGTCCCAGTAAAGTGCCCTTATCCCAACCCACGAGGTTTTGCCTTTGTCTCCCCATTCTCCTCCCCATCCCGCTGGGAGCGGGGGATGAGTGAGCAGCACGTGGTGCTCAGCTGTGGTTGGGGCTGAACCACGTCACGGACTAATACAAGTTTTTCTGCTGAGTTTCCAACAAGCAAGGGTTTCCAACATGATGGCATGAGTGACCGACATCCTAGGAGAGCTGGAGTCCCATCTCCAAGGGAAGCGGAGAGGCTGGCTCGCACTGCGTGGTGAGGTCCAGCCTTGCTGATGTGGCAACAACCACCAGGCTGGCTCTTGCACAATGTGCAAGGCGAGGAAGAAGGACGTGGCGTTGGAGTCAGACCCGCATGGGGAGGGGGGCCAGGACGTGATGCTGTGCGTGGGGGCCCTGACCCCGGGGCTGCGGAGGTGACTGGACATTTCTTACTGGTGTGCAGGGGAGGACACACAGCACATCGTCCAACCCCCACAGGCAGTTGCTAATTTCAGTTACGCCAGCGCTTCAGAGCATGATGCAGACCCTGCCCTTCAGAAGCGTGTTCTCACAGTGCTTGCTCTAGCTGCTCACACTACTCGCTTCTTGCCTCAAAGCACATCTCCCTATTCCAGAAATTTATGCTGTCCATAAAGTTGACTAAATCACTCTCAGGGAGTGATTTTTCAGTGTTCTTCCTGTGGTGTCAATGAGATCATGTTCATTAACGCAATCATTTCTCATAACACCTTCCCCCCAGCACAGCCCTGGAGTAAAACCCAACTGAGTAGCAGCCTTGCAACATGGACACACATAGGGAAGTGAGAAAAGAGGAATTTGTTGAAGGAAGAAAAAGGAGTAAGCATGAAGGAACAACAAACATTGCCCTTTTTAGCAATATTAGACCCAGAATCCGAAAAACAGGTCATTAGTTTTGCAATAGCTCTGGTGCTGCCCTGAGCAAGAAAACCACCACTGCCTGGCTCCTGCCAACTCCACAAAGTGCCATCACCCTCCCTGGGAACCGGTCGAATTAACAGCTCAGAGTGAAATGGAAATGAGAAAACAAGGGAAACCTTCAAAGGCACCGAGGTCAGGTTAGTCAAAGGCACTGAGGCCAGGTTAGTGCGTATGGCTGCTCAGATCCCCTTCTGAGACATGAAGATGTCCTTTCTTCCCTCGTCAGCCTCTGTAAGATACCCATCAAGCAGAGGATGACACTTGTCAGCCTTGAAAGAAGGTCTGGTCTCCTCCCGAGGGCGGAAGGAAGGTCTAGGTAGGTTGATGGGTGTCATTTCAATGACGTTTGCACAGCGGGGTTTGGTGCCCAGCTGTAGTATGAACTCGGAGATGTGGCAGGACCGGTGAGGCTGGTTGCCACCACTGTTTATGGCAGGGGCCATCTGGATGTGAGGGTTCTCAGCCTGCCCTGAGCCAGCCTCCCGGCAGAGCTCCAGCAGCATCACCACCACAGGGCTGCGCAGACAATGACAGGTGCCTCTCTGGTCACTTGGTTGTGCCCTCACGGTGACGTGGCCCAG
>VXBL01001358.1:907-25903 GCA_013400195.1 Aramus guarauna
TCTAGTGGAGGGTGTCCCTGCCTGTGGCGGGAGGGTGGAACTGGATGATTGTTGAGTTCCCTTCCAACCCAAACCATTCTATGATTCTATGTACGTACACCCCCTAATTTAATGCCTGTGTACCTTCTGACTGACAGTTCTAGCTGTCTTGAGAGTCCAACTGTTTTTCTTTGCTGCTCAACTATCTTTATAACCATTAGGCAAATTTCTGAAGATGAGAGCAGTATCACAAACAGCTGTGCAACTCTCAGTACCTTGAGTAGGTTTGTACAAGTGTAGCTGGTAGAGATATGTGGGCTCGTTGTGTTGGCAAACACAGAAGAGTAAGTTCTGTCTGACATGCTTTACTGTATTGGCTTGGCAGGGTTTCACAGCTGTTCTCTTTTAAAGCAGTTAAAGTTCTCTCTGTAATGAATTTAAGCAGTTTCTCAGTGTGTGCAAGGAGCAGATCTATTGGGTGAGCGGGCACAACATTTATTCTGTTGCTTTTCAAAGATGTGCATTTTCAAGCACAATCCTAATGAAAACCTTGAGTTCTGAAACTATATCACAACCTTTCTTCTGTCTGACCTGCCTTCCTAGGAGGCCACAGAGAAATGAACCCTGAAGTGCACCGCAGGCTCTTACCACTGTGACTGTCAAGTTATTTTTGCTAGCTGCTGATTGCTACACCTGATACTTTTTAAATTAGCTCCAGCAAGGTTTCCCTGTATGTGGTGACAGAGGGTTGCTTATTGCTTCACAGATCAAAATGTTTCCCAGATCATAGTGCAGAGAAAGCTGTAAACTGTCATGCAAGGTCAAATTACTACTTTCTGCTGTCTTTTTTTTTTTTTTTTTTTGTGCTAGCCTACAAGAGGCAATGACAGACATAACAGGAAGTAGTGAGAGAGGCATTTGTCACTTAGAGATTGATTACAGACAGTTGTACCTGGAGAGCTAACCAGTGTGTAAAGCTAGCACACAATGGGAAGGAGAGAGGGGGTGACTTCCGTTCGTATTACGGCAACACTCAGGAGGGAAAAGCCCTAGTCCTGGATCCAACTTCTGTAGTACTGGGAACTGAAGACGATTGTGGAGATTAGTCTAATTTAGGTTTATATGGAAGACGAAGCTTGAATAACACATTAGTGAGGATGCGGAGTGCTGTGGCTAAGACTCAGCTAGGAAACAGGGCTGAATATCGTAAGAGGTCAGGAGTTGAAAAAGATCGTAAGAGAAAAATCAGAAATGTTTTAACTGTTCTCATTAATACTTCCCTTTCTCTCTCTCTCTTTTCTGGGGGAAAGTGGACTGCCTGTATTTCAGAGAACTTTTGTTCTGATTCAGCCACCAAACTGGAAACCCATTAACTGTCCATTTCCATGAGTAAGACAGTAAGTATGAAGACTATTTTAGGGCCAGTCATCTCCCATGCACGATGTATAAGCACACCTAAGCAAGGAGAGGAATATTCCTGAGGAATAGGTTGCTATTCAATGCAAACAAGAATAATTGTTGTTCTAGGTGGGAGGATAGAAGGGATTTCTTGATTGTCTGCAGGAGTTCTAATTATCTAGCATCTTCAGTAATTGATGCTTTCTTCTGCAGACTTTGCTATGAACATTTCTAGAATATTAATAGCAAGGCTAATAAGTGGGGCCACTCCAAAGACGCAGTTTTAGATTTCGAAAACTGTGATCCATGTTTGAGTTTTAAAACATGTCATAAATAAATAGGTTTGTTGCACCTAATGCTTGTCTGGTGCCAGTATAGTGCATCAAAAATAGGCTCTTTCAAAATCCAGCATGGGAACATTTCTGATTATTTCTGGCTATTGACAGTGAGTTTTTCCATGCCTACATTCTGCTTTTCTAATCACTTCACCATGGAGCTGAGTGAAGGGGAATTTCTGACTTTGGTTTCTGACCTGGTTTGGTTCACAGTTTCTCAGCTGTCAGGGGAAACACCCTACTTTTTACTCATCCTTCTCTCAGGTAAAACCCTTAATGTGTCATACTAAAAGGATACGTGGATAAATTTTGTTCCAAGTTGGTGACCCTGAAGCCCTCCAATTTAATGTTTCTGCTTAAAAAAAAAAAAAAGAGAATGTGACTTTATTTTTTCCATTATTAAACAGGTTTGATTTTTGGTTTTTGCTTTTTTTTGTTTTTGGTTTTTTTTTTTTTTTTAGAACACCTAATTTAAATCAAATAATGGAAAGCAGCACTTTAATTTGAAGCTTACAGTACTTCAATATATAGAAATATTTCAGTATTCAAGTACTTTGCTTTTCTGAAACTAATCTCACAATTTAACCCAAGTAATACAGTTCTTTGCTGATAAAACTGCTCTTTTGTCTCATTTCTAAGGACCTGCTTGTATCTTTGCAATATTATGCCTTGCATGTATTCTGTCTGGTTGACAAAGATGTACTACTTTTGTGTTGGAGAGAGGCCTTTTACCTGAGTACTTAACAGCAATGTCCCTTACAATACAACCTTCTCTTTGTGAATGTAAATAATTCATTTACAGAGGTAACTCTTATTTAGAGTTTTATTTCCTAACAGTGAGATGGCTTGATACAAACTCACACTGAATCTAAACTGTCGGATCCAAAACTACATGTAGCAGCTGCTAGCTCTTATTTTCTCTTCTTTTCCATAACTTCGCCTGTGAATCTGAGAGGAGGGTGGGGGTATAGCATACACACTTTTGGAACACTATGGGTTGAAATTTAGGTAAGAGTCAGGAATTAATTACATAAGAAAATACCTTTCTTGTCTCTCCTTCCTTCTGCAATTAACTAGACTATGCTGGCTCTTCCAAGTGTAAAAGTGTATTTAAAAGACTTTTTTTTTTTTTTTTTAAATTAAAGAGAGTTCTGAGTAAGTATTTGTAAATTGGGCAGATCTACAGTGCTATGGTTGCCATTCTGAGGTTGTGGCACAAACTAATAAATTATTCTGTCATCTTTAAACAAGGAAAATTTCCTGCACGTATTATTTTAAAATATTGTTACTCTTTTTGGCAATTATGTAGTTTTCTTATGACTGCTATTGTTCATCCAGACCTTGGTAGCTAGCTTGTTAGACTTTGCAGGAACAAATTCTATTATTATTTAATCTAATGATATCACATAGGAACTCCCCTCTCCTATGAATATAAGTGAAATACAAATGGGAAGTTTAGGGATTGGTTGTGAAATCAGCCTAACCATTAAGATCTGTAGTTTTCATTCCCAAACAACATAATACCGGAAAAAATACAGCTTGCACATTAGGGAAAGGTAAATGAAGGATGAAAGTGCTGAAGGTTGATTGATGGAATATGGAATATGAAGAGTAAAAGTAATTTGTAATTAATTGAGGGAGTCCGTTTATGTGCATGCTGTCATTCACACTCCTGGACAGAATGGCAATAACACCTAGCATGTGAATAAAATACCCTGTTCAGAAGACTGTGTTTTCATCCTGGCATTGCTGTCATTCAAACTTTCTTTCAAGTCTGCACCAAATTTTCGATTATCCTTTTGCAGTCCCATTTTGGTACTTTGATCCTAAAACATAGGGATGACAGTTCTGTCAGAGTTTCTCTGGCTGTAGCTACTGGAGGGCTTTGACCTCTATCTGTTGTTCAAGCCCATTCTCCTGTATGCAGAAAGAATAGGTCTTTTTTATTTTTCTCACTGAAACCTTTGTAGAATCATAGAATAGAATCATAGAATCACTTAGGTTGGAAAAGACCTTTGAGATCATCCAGTCCAACCATTAACCTAACAATGCCAAGTCCACCACTAAACCACGTCCCTAAGTGCCATATCCACGTGTCTTTTAAATACCTCCAGGGATGGTGACTCAGCACTTCTTGTTACTATATCTTTCTTCAAATGTGGTAATTCGTCCTGAAATATAGAAGTTTTAGCTGACCACAGTTATCCCTGAGAAGTGACTTGTTAGCATAGCAGTTTGTTTTACAGGAACAAACAGGTAATCAGACGTTGCCTATAAAGTCATGTAGGAAAATATTAATAGTCATCATCACTAATGCAAAGTAAACTTTAACACTTTAATCACTGCTACTATGGTTACTGATAACTGTGTAATGATTTATTACAGCTTTATCCCAATTTAAAAATAGCAATTTATGTGCTAATGTGATGATGTAAAATATCATTATAGAGTAATTTAAAAAATATCTTATTACAGTAGAGCAAATCTTGTTAGTCTTTTGCATTCAGAAATTTTGTGGAACTTGGGCAGTGGCTGTGGTTTCCTGGAACAGAGCTCATATTGTGTCTGTTATGTGGTTGAATGCCCTCTAAAAATCTAGTGCTAATTGCTTTGCTTCTATAAATACATGTATATTGATCCATAACATTTTTACCACTGCCATTTTGGGTAAAATCAGAATAATTTAGATCTGGGAGTTGCTTGAACAATGTAACTAAGGTTAACTACTCACAAAAATTAATTTTAATTTTATTTTAAATTTATGAGAGCTCAGCTAGTTCTACTCATGTTTAAATGAGCTTCCAATAAAAATATTTCTAAACATTAAACTTCAAAAAATAATTCTAAATATTTATGATTTATGCAGGAACATAAATGCTATTTGGACAGACTTCAAATGTGGAGGAAGCTTTCTGTAGGCAGCAAAGTGGTTTCATTCATGAAATAAGCATCAATTCTGAATAGCGAACATCTATCAAAAATTAAAAGATACTTTTAAAGGACAGGATAATTTAAAGTACTAAATAAGCATAATAAAATATCAGGAACTTATTGCACATTTTTTCCCTACGTGACTTGTGAAATTGTATAACAATCCCTTTGTTCATTTCCTCAAAAGTCTTTTAAAATCCTCTTGATTTATCTGTTGAGGTTTTTTTACACACATGATCAGCTTGCATATATCCAAGAGTAAAATTTTCATGGATATTAATGGGATTCAAGCTCAGGTACTGTTTATTTTACCAGCGTACATCTATAAAGCTGGACTACAAAAATCCTATAGTTGGCCTGCCTGGGTATTTGTGAGCAGGGCATACTTCTAGCTGTTTCTGTGTTTTGTTGTTGTCCAGACATACCTGACCTAGTTTTACACTGTCTAAGTGTTCATCTGGCTTCTTGGAGAGTTTTGCAGGCAGCATTGGACTCACAACTCCTGTGGCTAGGTGTCTTTTGAACTGTGTGAAGTGTGTAGACAGATTTTACTTGGACGTGTCTTTGCAATGTGACGGTCACAAGGCTGACTGGAATATAAACACTCTGTCTGTCCCAAAGCCATGGCATTTGGATCGGATGGAGACTATTAGTTAAATATTGGTGTGACCTTAGTTGTTTGGGGGTTTTTGCAGATATTTTGATTGGCTTGATAAATCCTCTCCTCAATTAAACCCAACATGTTTGAAGATGAAATGATTGTGGTAAGCAGTAAGCTAACCTTAGATAGCACTGTGCAGCAGCGTAGCACTGCAGTCACTTGGGTGTGCTTACATTGTCTTTTAGGGGAAGTTAACTGCCATGTATCAAAGAATATTTCAAAGAACTTTGAGAAGGTTGGTACATTTGTTGACAACCTTTAATTGCTGTCCTGCATGCAATATAGACATGGTTTTGCCAGTAATTTTTTTAAGTTTCTGACAGCTCTTTAGAACAATTCGGGGCTGATGCCAATGTCAAAACTGTACTCGAGCTGTGTATCCATTTGTAATCTTATTGCCGACTTTCAGTGAGGTATTAACAATTTTGTTCAATCAAAAAGACTGTGAGGACTTTCTTAGTGCAAGAAAATAGACTCCATCTGCAGCTCAGCAACTCCATGCATGGATTAAATCAGTCCATGAAATGAGTGTTCAAAAATGCATGTAGTATACAGAAAAACTGAGCAGGCCTTGAAATAATTGGTAATGTAACTACTTATGTCTTCCTGTGAAACTCAGTTTATTTTAAAGACTGGTAGATGATGAGTTCTTTCTAATAAGACATGATAACTTTAAGACTCAGTTAATTTCTTTTTCATAATGCATTGTGGATGAAGTAATCTTAAAATCTTTGCCTCATTATGATTCATATTTTGAATTAAAACTCTATAATAACAAATCTAAAATTTATACCTGAAACTTCTCCCACATGTGAAGCCACGTGCAACCAGAAGTGTACTCTTCTGTCTTTTCTTTCAAAACCTGATCACATATTTACTATACAATTGTATTACAACTGTATTTTCTGCCTCTGCCTAGGAAAGCAAAATATCATTCAAAGGAACTTCCAGTCTTTTTTGTTGTTGTAATGATATAATAACTTACCTGTATTTTTATGTTTTTTTAATTTGAATTTCACTGGCAATGTCTGAGTCTAGATGCTGATTTAATTTGACATAAAAGTGGCTGCTGCTTAGTTTTCTTCTATTTCAAGATTAGACCTTTACTGTGAGTAAGACCAAATTCTCTTTATCATTCACAGTGCTTCATTTTTTTTGCACCGGAAGAGAATTTGGCCCAGCCCATTGAGGAGAAATTATCATCTCAATCTATTTATATACTTAACTGCAATGATTAAATACAAATGGATTCCAAGCACTGTGTTCTAGTCCTGAACTTTGTGCCCGATCCTGCCAGCATTGAATTGCAGTCCCATTAATGTTCACCAGAACTCCTTAGTTCTGAAATTCCAGCTAGATATGTGCATAAGCTCTGAAAAGATCAGAGCCCTTTATTCAATGTATGCTATCCTGGTAAAAGAGCTAGCTGTAGTTCCCCGCTATTACCAATTCCTATGTAATGACATTTATTACTTCATTTTGAGGCAAGTCTCATTACCAGAAGCTGCTAGACTCCTATTTAGTTATTAGCTGGGTACAATTAGAGTTGCATTAATCAGTTGTGCTTGTTCAGCTGAGTTCAGATTTTCTTTTGCTGAAGGGAAGATCTGAGTTTATAAGCCACTACTTCAGACAATTGGAAACCATGACCTTAAATAATCCTGGATGTTCTGACCATATGTAGTCAAATAAGTGTGTGGTACTTAATGAATTAGAGAGAATGGTTATCATCTTTAACCACTGTTTGTACCCACTTTAACGTCTGGTTTTGCAACATTAAATCTAGTCTTCCTAATGACACGTACATACCAAAGTCTTACGTGACAAGTCAGCCTACCTATTTTTTGAGAGCCATATATCTTTTCAGGTAGTTTAAAACTCCTCAGCATCTCATTTTTACTCTGTTAGGCCTTAAATTGTAAGGTGTATGTACATAGAAGCATAGAATCATAGAGTGGTTTGGGTTGGAAGTGACCTCAAAGGTCATCTAGTTCCAACTCCTCTGCCATGGGCAGGGACACCCTCCACTAGACCAGGTTGCCCAAAGCCCCATCCAGCCTGGTCTTGAACACTTGGACATCTACAACTTCTCTGGGCAACCTGTTCCAGTGCCTCACCACTCTCATAGTGTAGAAATTTTTTCCTTTTATCTAATCTAAATCTACCCTCTTTCAGCTTAAATCCATTACCCCTTGTCCTGTCACTACACTCCCTAATAAACAGTCCCCCTCCAGCTTTCCTGTAGGCCACTTCAGGTACTGGAAGGCTGCAATTAGGTCTCCCCAAAGCCTTCTCTTCCCCAGGCTGAACAATCCCAACTCTCTCAGCCTGTCTTCATAGGAGAGGTGCTCCAGCCCTCTGATCATCTTCATGGCATTCCTCTGGACCCTCTCCAACAGGTGTATGTCTTATACTGAGGACCCCAGAGCTGGTCGTAGTACTCCAGGTGGGATCTCATGAGAGTAGAGTAGAGGGGCAGAATCACCTCCCTTGACCTCATGCTTTACATGTGAAAATTTCTGTCTATCTTGAGCTTTGTGCTGGATGGTTTCTTAAGCTTTAGACAAATTAACTGTTATCCACCTGAGATAAGCTTCCCACAAAACCGTGGTATTTAACTGTTCCTCATTTCTCTGCTCAGTAGCTTCCCCGAGGAAATCCCTCTGAGTTTTCAGGGGCTGATATACCTGCGTTTCCTCATTCTGGTGGGCCTGGGGATTGGTGCAAAAAAGTCTTGACTTCGGGATAGTTCCCAAACTTCATTGGTTTGAATTCTTCTCTGGAGATTTTTAAAGACCATGGAGAGGAGAAGGTGCCTCTGTGGGAAAGGGAGATGTCTAATACAAGCTGTTGGCCTGCTAGGGCCAAGTTTACATCAGTTCTGACTATGCAGATTAGATCAGGATTTATACTTACTTAGTTTTGGGTCAGCTAACTCTGGAGAAAGTAAACCACCAATTTAGATCTCAGCTTAGAGGTTAATGTATACCCTCTGGTTTCAGAAGGAGGGCAGTATAAGTACAAAAACCAGCATTCCTTTCAGTGTAAGAGTGGCATTGTTTTAGAGTTAGACTATGTCTCCAGTAAGAGCTATTTGAGTAATATCCAGCAGGTAGACTGACATCAAAGATGCTAAAAGGAAGATAAATCCTAGCAGCTTCAGCTAAAGAAAGGAGTACAGAGCTTGTCCTGGCCTATTAAATTCTGGAAGTCTGAAAAAATGGAAGATCTTGTGAGAAACTTGCATTGACTAAACCAAATCAAATTCAAAAACCTTTGTATGAATGCGTGCAAAGGCAACGTGGGCTGAAAGGAATGAATCTAAATTGAAAGGAGGAGTTGCTTAGGTTTAGCTAAATGGATTTCACAGTGATTTTACTCTAAGTTAGGGTGATTTCAGGGGTGATGAGATGAGAAAACCTGGAAAGATTTTTTAGTGTGAAACAAACATGCTAAAGGACCTGCATGTTGAGGCAATGGGAAAAAGAATCTTGTCTTCCTGAAAAATACATAATCCATATTTCTCAGTAGTTATACCTGAAGAGTAGACCTTACAGTTATCAGGGAAGAAAATATTTAAAGTGATTACTTATGTTTTCTGCAAAATAATATTAAACAATTTTTTTTTTCTCCACAGTAAAGCCAACAGTTATTGATGTTGACATTTATGTCAACAGCATTGGTCCTGTATCATCAATAAATATGGTAAGTGACTTGCTAACAAAGATTTTTATCTGGATTGGTGGTCTTGGTATCAATACTAGCTTTTAAAAAAGACAATAAATACCACTGGGATAAGTTGTTTCGATTGCTGATTTAGTTCTGTTTTCAGCTATAGCTCTGTTTTTCAGATGACTCTTGTGTCTCCTGAAGAGAAGAGCAAACCTACAAGCAATATTATGCTCTGTGTTGTCTAGCACAAAATGCTAGTAGATCTTGAATGATGAAATAGCCTTCTTAGGAAAAAATAACTATGAGGCAAAGCTATTGTCAAGAAAATTCTTGAATTAATGATTCAAGAGTCAATTGAACTTATAGAGCATCATAATGTGGAGTTAATGAGAGTCATCACTTATTATTAGTATATTTATTTGTAATTTATCGTCTCTTCAGTGGTTACTTTTCTTTCACTGAGTTACCAACAATCTTTAGCCTTAAAGTATAATTTTGAAGATATTATACATAGCTGTACTGCATGTATAAAGGCAAGAGAAACTGAAAGAGTCTGTGTGATAGCATGGCAATAGTGAACCTAGGAAAACATAACAGTTGGTCAGTTGTTGTGGTCGTCTTAACTCCAGGGCATTCCCCAGCTCTGCAGCAACACATTCAGACTTAAGAGAGCAAGCTGGATGTTTATGTAGCTATGGAGGTATGGGTTACTGTGGCTGCTTGTGCAACTTCAAGTTTGAATTCAGCACAGTATTCCTCTTTGTAAGCTAGGCTGAATTTTTTTCTGAATACAACCTGGAAACGGAGGACCTATTAATATCTTAATTTCCTTAAAACTCTTATACTAAACTCTTCAAAGCAATTACTTTCTCTTGTTCACAATGATATTCAAAGGCTGCTGTGTACAATGGTCATATAAGAATCCAATAAATGCACTGCATGTATGTTTTGTAGTTTTGGAACAAAAGCTCCTGAATTTGAAAGGTGGTAATTCAGCCTGAGTGTTTGGTTTTGCCTGTTTATATGGGAGAATGTAAATTATTGCAGCATGTCAAATACTGGGTGGTCAGAGACTCCTCTGCCCCCTGGCAATGGGAAATCTGACAAGTAAAGACAGAACAAATTATGTGCTGGGAACAACTTGGCGATATATTCAAAGAACGTGAAATGTATCGGTCATATTTCATGTGAAGCATTGAATGTCAAGCAATGGGAGTACCTGCTCCATTCTTGAACTAATAAATAGCTAATTATCTTGCCTTCCCCAACTGCATACCAAAATGACTTGTCCAGGGAATGATCTATCCCAAGATCTATTCTGCTTACAGTCCTATGGCTTACATTTACGTATACTCTAGGGATGGGTGCTCTGTTAAAAAGCAATGGGAACGATGGTGAGGATGCTTACTTTTCAAAGTCTTTTTGGTCTTTGCCCTTCTGAATTAGCTTGTAAGTAGCATTTTGGTGTGCTGGAAATGTATGTGGAGTAAGAATTAAGAAAGCGTTTGATTGGAACCCCTTCAGATAAGGAGAAGGAAAAAGTAATAATAGAAGGAACCAGTGGTTCTTGGAAGATTATTATGGCACACATGACTAGTTTACTTATCCCTTAACTTTGAGTTCAGAACATCTTATGGCACCAAGATGGAAAGATGCACCAAGTTATCAATTTAAAAAATGTATACTCTATCTCTTTGATAGTAGATGGTCTTATGAGGATAGTTAATGAGTGTGTGGCATGGAGATATTTCTTGGTTACAGCTGAAAAAAGCTGTGTCTAATCTGTAATGGCAGAATGATAAATAAAACAATGATGAAATATAAAATGTAGGTACCTGAAGTTTTAAGGATTCAAGTCTGCTTAAAGCTTTAAACTTTTGAATAGAAATGGACCTTGTTTCAGATATTCTTGGGGACAGTATATCCCACTGAAACTGAATCTGAACTAGCTAAGCACTTTGAGTTTTACTTGTGTTCTCAGACCTAATTATCAATATTGGAGATTAACATTAGGCACTCAAATGTAGCAAACTTTTGTCCAAAAGCTCCATTTCTGGTCTGTTTCTTTGGAGTTTGTCCAAACCTACATGAGAGAGCAGAAATGAGCTCACAATCTCAAATTTACAATGAAGGTGGGATATCTTCCTGACAAAGCTACAAGCTACGGTGGGTGCTGTATGATAACTTGTGTCTCCAGTGGCAGAACTGATTGAGGTGCTTTTTCCCCCATTAGCGTTATTTCAACTATTTGGCTACAGTATGCAGTAGCTCTATGATTCGCTACTGGAAAAAAAAATATAAACAATTTTTGGAATGGAAAATAATAATTAAAAAAAATATTTATTTATTTTTAAGTAAGCAGGTTTTGATATAGCCTGTGCACTGCTGGAGCATGAGTACACAAACAGTTGAACAGAAACAGTAGCTGGAAATTACCTGTGGCTGACAAAGAAGAAGGAAGGGACCATTGTCAGTCTTATTCCTGTCATACAACTGAACTCTCAAAGGGAGAGGAATGTGTATGAAAGTCATGTACAGAATTTAGAATAGTATTCTGGGAGGGAAAAAAAAAAGTATTATTGCGAGAATCTACATATGCTATATTTCTCAGCAGGACAGGAACTTTTAGCTTTTCTCTAAATTATTATTAAAAGTTGAGCTATTCTGTCGAGGTAACTCGGCAAGATAGTAGTTGATTGAGCAAAAAAAAAAAAGATGATTACCTTGATTTCCATCTCTTCTATTTCAAGAGTGAGATCATCAACATGTACAAGGACGACTTCCCTGCTGTGTACTTCCAAACTTAGCCCTTAGCTCTATCCCTTTTTTCTTAATCTGCAGCACTTCTAAGGGAATATCATGTGGAGCTTCTCTGGAAGGTATATTATACCTTCTTTGCAGGTTTATTTTCTTATCAGTTTTCATCAGTATTTTTCATCCTGTGGGTGAAAGCTAGAAATTAAAATAATTTTCTTTAAGTTATCTATTCAATGAGTGTTCAGTTGAATGTTGAAGCCAATTTTGTAGAGCAAAGCTTTTCAGATGTCAATAACTTTGTTGTAATTATGATTGTACTTGAGTATGAATATGTATATCTCACTGTTTCTTTAACAGTCAGGAAAAAGACAGTTGCTACCAGACACCTACCTACAGCAAAGATAACTTCAGATTAATTGTATGTGAATACTTGTGGTCCTGAGGAAAAACAAATCCTCTTAGATTGAGGCTGGAAGTGCCACAAGAGGAAGGGATCCCTTCAAAAAGGCTTACAGTCAAGGGATAGATAATGTTCTCTGTGACAAATACGGCGTAATCCACAGGAATATAAGGCTGACCCTGCATTCCAGACAGTTTGCAGAGGGTTTATACCACTTCCCCTAAAGGCCTTACCAGTCACTCATTTCCTAGTTGCTTTCAAAAATAGCTATTTAGAACCTCAAGATTTCCAGAAAAAACAGAAGTGATTGTGAGAAGGTAATGTAGATGCTCTTCTATTAGATACTTATCGTTATGATGACAATAGAAACTTGTTTTCTGGATAGACAGTTTCTTTGTGACATGGAAGATTTCTTTTGGGCATGGTCTGAAAAATGCTAATATTAAGTAGCAAGAAACAGGAATTGTGTAAGGATAGAGAAATAAGAGCAGGCTGAATAATGAACTGAGTGATACTATGAGGTAGTCTCCAGTGGCAATGGCTTTGAAGAAAAAAGTAGTTTCAGCATTTTGAGCTATGGCATGATGTTATGAAGTGACAGAAATGATTGATACTAGCTAAGACTATTTTGAAATTTAAAACTCTGAGATATTTGAATGTCTATTCAAAAATTTTAGGGTGTTTTTTTAACAGATAAAAGCCATCTATTGTATAAATATCGATGCCTGTCCATTATAAAAAAAATAATGGGGTGTGAGCTTGGAATGATTTAAAGGAAACACAAATGGGTTGATTTAAAAGTAAATGACACATGGATGTTCTGACCCAAATTAAATCGTCCTGTGTGCATGTTATATTCCTTTGTCTTGGTTTTCATCTCTTCATAAAGTAAGTTACAGAAATCTGCAACTTGCCATTTCATGTTAAAATGTCATTAGAGATCCTGACTTGTAGGATGCAATATTCAATTCTATTGCAAGATTTTACTTCAATCTTTTCTGTATTTAAAAACTTTGTTATATCTGTACTCATAATGAACATACTTCCACTGCTGTTAGGGATTTTCTAAGTGATTTTTTTAAATTTGAAAATTCATCTGCAATCTTGTTTTCATTTTTCCCCCACACTTTATATTGTAAAACAGGTGTATGAATTCCAGATCACTCAGTTTTCATATCTTTGTGTCTTTTATTTTTTAACACTTCCCATTCAAAATGGTGTCCAGGAAGCATATGCTTTTGCATTAAAACCCATGCTCCAATTTTTGTCAATAACCCAGTTCTTGTCAACAACAGCAAAGGTTTATAAGTTGCTTTATAAAACTTAGATCTTAATACGACTTACTGTAGCCTGGTTTTCTACAGATAAGTAGTACTGGCTTGGGTATAAAGGAACAGAAAAAAGAAAGAGACCGTGTCAATATGCAAAGTGGGAATCAGATGTAACTGATGGGAAAAGAAATTCCCTGGAAGTAGTTTTGTGAGACAGAAATGTAAACACACTGAGATTACATAGGCTATTAAATCTCAATAGTATCAAATTCTGTGCATTTGTGTGTACACACATACAGTCTTAACTGAGTAGCTACAGGAATATGAAATTGCAGCACAAGTTGCTGGTGAAGGAAGAATTTGACACCTACATGGTTTTAGCAACTGGAATCTCATTTTAATGCGTCTTTACAGAAAGTATGTTGAAGAGACAGTGTGAGAAACAAGCTTATAAACTGTACTTACCTGTTCGTAAAATTATTAATTGGTTATCTGCTGGATATTTTCTCATGTCTTTATCCTCAAGTAATCTGGAAAGGTAATTCATAGAGTGTTCCTTTTGTGTGTTTCATCATTCTTTTGTGTCCACTCTCTAGGCTATGTGGTATATCATTATGGATGCTGTATTTCCCTTTTGTTCATTTAAGTGTTGTAGAATAAAAGCAATCTTTTTTGCCTGTTAATGTATTGATAGACTTCCTTGAACTTGTTTCAAAGTCCCCACATGCTCATTTTGCTTCTCCACTAGACATGATAGGTAGTTAAAAGAATAATCTTGATGTGGAGACTTGCCTAGAATATTATTCAGAGCTTATAATTAAGTCTGAATTTCTTGCATATTTTCAGTCTCTGTGTCTGTTTACTCGATAGTTAAAACTATTATTGGAGCATCTGCAATTATAGAAACCTGGTGAATCTTTACATAATAAGGCAAAGCTGATTTAAATCCAGATTTCATTTGTTTTTCTCCCCACTGTGTAGCCCCAAATATTTTCTTCTTTTCAAAGATAGTGCAAGATGCTATTTGAGCACAAGCTTGATATCCTCTTGTTCATTGTTAACTTGGAGTGTTGTTTTTTTTTTGCTAACTGTATCTCACTGTCTTACCTAATATATTTGTACAGCAATTGTGTAGGTATGTGGTTTCTGTTATTTTTCAGGGGTGAGCTTTCCAGTTGGTGAGTTCAGATCATCTCTAAAATAAGGGAATGTCTCAGGATGTTTGTATTTTTCTCTGCAGATTTTATAAGCTTCTTTTTTGCTCTGTGACCTAAGAGAACTCTCAATTCCTGGGTTAAATTGTAGTTTGAGTGGGTCTGTTCATTTACAAGGGCTAAGATACTAATCATGCACTTAAACATTTTGCTAGATTATGATCAAGTTACTATACTTATTTCTAGAGGATATTTATATACTGCTATTAAATTTGGATCACTCATGATAAAAAAGGTATAAATTATAGAAAACTTTTAAGCTGCAGTGATTTTTGCTGATAAATCAAAATCACCTCACTTACAGACTCATTCTTGTTGCTTCAAGGTCTGGCAGTCAGTGCCTCACTATGGAAATGTTTCTGGGACATAGTAGTCATAAGCTGAAACTTAAGTCTATTTATGACTTGTGTTCCATCATTGAGCCTGTGAGAGGCTAATATAATCTCAAAAGTGAAACAGAGTGGAAAGGAGGAAGCTGGAGGGGAAAAAATGAGCTTGGATTGATTTTTCCACATATCACCTTGGCAGCTTCTACTTTTGGTCTCCTCTAGAGCCCTACTTTATGTAACTAGAATGTGGCCTAGCTGATAGACACTTGGATAAAGGCCTGAGGCTGCTGTTGTTGGAGGTGCAATGGGATGGGCTAGCATAATATTAATTTTTCTGTAATGAAGCTTGTGTAGTGTGATGTGTAGGAGTAAAATACTTATTGCTATAATTTACTACATTGGTAGGATATACAGTTTGCTTCTTGGAGGAATGATAGTTTCTATTGAAGTCGTTGGTAATGGACTGATCTTCTGTCTGCTGGTCCGTCACATCTGAGTTCAAATACGGATGACTTAGCCTTAGCGTTGTCTCAAAAGGCATACAACAAATAAGAAATTTACTTTCAGTAATATAGGAGAAAGAAATGTCTCATCTGCTCAGTAACGAACGTTGCAAAAAGTTCTGAAGAACAGCTGGACTGAATGTTTTTTCCATAGCTGAACAGTGCTGCAGTATCTAACAGGTACCTCATCTCTGTGTGAAGGAATTTGTAGAAAGTATGGAAAGAAACTACTTTCCAGCCTGATGCCAGTTCTTCTGCTTGATTTCTCCCACTTCAATAACCTATTTCTTGGGTCACCAGGTTCTAGGCTTCAGAGTAAGTGTACACACTGATAGAGTTCCTTAAGAAAGTAACAGTTGCCTTCCTTGTCTATCCAGTGCTACGTAGCTTCACTTTCTTTATTGCCAACATTTGGAAAAGTTAATTTAGAAAAACTATGGCTAAATTGCTGCAAAGGATATTGAATTACTTTAGGGTAAATTGAGGTTCTCTTTGCCTAATCAATTTAGTTTTTGATTGGTCAAGCATTTATCAACTTTGTTTTAGAGATTGAGCTTTCCATGATTGCTTCATGAAAGAGTAATTACTTCTGTGTTGACCTGTTTATTGGATTCCTGCATGATATTGACATAATTTAAACCATGGTTTTGAGAGTTTGGTCTTCCTTAGTTCTTTCAGTGATGGATTTACCCAAGAAGCCAACAAATGTTGCTGATTGCTTCTGTAAATAACAGAGCAGTCCTAATGACAATTTTTTGTAAGATTTCCTGGCATAAAGTTTTGAGAATGGAGACCCAGCCATCATAGCATCCTAGAGTGATTTCAGTGGCATTATAAATGTGCTTGTAGTTAGGAAAGAACATCTGAACACAGTGTGACCCCATAAAATCCCTAATTGGGTCACAGAAGAGTCTTCATGTTTCTGCAACATTTTCTGGTTGGTAAATATTAATATTATTCATCAGTGTCATTTAAATATCAGAACAATGCCCTTCATTTTCCACACCATTCTTACAATGACTAAAACCCAGAAGAACCCATGTACATTAATTTTTTTCCACATGACAGCTTGTCATCAGTCTAATTGGACATAATTTCCTTTATTGTCTCATTGCTGAAAAAATAAGTTTTAGAGAATTCTTTTTCATTTGCCTTCAAGCTTTTTCAGTGAACATGGTGTCCCTTGACTCTTAAGTACTCAGATATGCCTTCTTCTGGTGCAGACAAGGTATTTCTGCTGAGTGACTACACAGAACTGAAGAATAAAACAAATCCTTTGTTTCTGCAATTAAAAAAGTCCACAGACTGCAGGGATGTATCTGTAACCCAATACCTTCATGCTTTTGTTAACATCATGCACTCTTCTCCTTTTACGTCACTTTAGTCTTCATTTATTACTTAATTGATCTGGAAAAGGGACTTTTATGTGGTCAAAAATAGTGATATTCTACGTTCTTTATATGTTTGCCTAGGTTTCTTCCTCAAAGCTCTCTCAACCTCTGTCTTCTTGTGCATCTGCTTTTCATTAGACTTGTAAGATACAGGTGGTTCTGCTACATACTGTGTTGGACAAGCTGTTTTCTGCCACTAAAGCTGCTGTCTCCCCCAGAAACCTGTGTCTCTTTTCCTACTTCCACAAAGGACGCTTGCAGCTCTTGAATGCTGAAGAAATTTGGTGAGAGGAAGATGTTTTTGTAACAATTATTAGCTTTTTGCATACTACACAGAAGCAAACAATTTTGACCATTGAATTTTGGATGTGCATTAGTTAAACATCTTAGGTATTACAGTGAAGTAGACTCACTCCATTAAAAATAGCAACAAACATTTTAATGTTAATACAATAATTTTACTAAAGTGTTTTTTTAAGTTTTAAAAGGTAAAGATAAGGAGTCTTAAGAGATGAAATTCTCAAGGTTGTTGTGAGATTCTTAAACCAAAGAAACTGCTACCTTCTTTTCTGACTGTTTTCTGTGCTTACCCCAAGGCTAGATGTGGATGATTGGAGCTTATCTAGGAAACTGCATTCCCTGGGAGACATGGGAGCAGGGATAACTGATTCTTGCTTTCTCTGGCTTGCATTTGGCATATTTTGCAAGGAGAACAGAATTTTCAAAAATGCTTAAGGAACGTGGTCATGGGAGGTATTAAATACCTAGCACAGTAGCCTGTTGTAATTCTCATACATATGACTTGACAAATTCACAAAGTTCACCAAAGTATGAAGACATTAAGCTCTCTCTTACAGTGCCTAACTTACCACAAATTTCAATGGTTGTTAAATACTTATATAGTCTGAGCTCCATTGATATTTTCCTTGCATAGATAGTGAATACTTGATTTAGGTGAGATTAGAAATTTAGAAGAAATCTGTATAATTCTTGACACTTTCTGTAAATATTCTTCCATAGGAATTCTGGTCTTAAAAAAAAAAAAAGTTGTAATAATAGGGTTGTTGTGCCTGTTGTGATTTGAGATTTAAAAAGCAAAGTTTGAAGGAAGGAAACTAGGACAGCTGTTATAAAGAAGGCATATTTAGAAAAATGAAGAAACCCTTGGTCATGCAGACACTTCATCATGTTTGACATAGACATAGTGATGATTAAACCATCATGTAATCTACTTCTGTATTAATATTCTTCCATGCAGCCAAAAGTTCCTGTGAAGACTGTATGGGAGAAACAGAACAAATATGATGCATCACAGTGAACTGTAACAGAGGAGGAAAGACAAAAATGGTTGGCTACTGTTTTGAAAACATTTCATAAGACAGGCATGCTATTTAAGACCTCCTGGTCTCTATCCTCCAGAAAAATTATTAAAACCTTCAAAAGAAGAAGCCTGGAAACTAAATTTCATAATTGTGTTGAATATGGAAAAGCACAATCTCAATAGAGGCATTGATTTTATATCTGTACAACTCATTCTCCTGGTAACCTCTGCAAGTGGTAACTACTTGTCACCTTTCCTGTCTGTTGCACCTTTTCCTGATTCAGTTGTACATACTGACCTTTATCTTGATTGTCTGTTTATTAATGTAACTTATTTTTACCCAGAACATACTCATCTAAACAGGCTTGAAGTTTGCAATGTCTCTGTCAGATCAGAAAAATGGCACGTGTGCCCAAGATTTTGTGATTTCTTTCCAGCTGTATTGTTTACCCAATAAGAATAAATTACCTCTGTTTTCAGACGTTGCATCTCAAAATTATTCTTGGAAACAGAGGCTAGTGGGCCTAAGGGATAGTGAGCTTTGGCTGATAGTTCATGTTTGGTAAAGCGTGTCAGATAACTGAGACAAAGAAATAACTGCCATCTGCTTACACACACTCCAGATATTAGACTCTGATAGTTCTGTACTTTCAAATGGCTTTTCAGGTAGATATTTCCCTGAGGTATATTTGCTGCAGTGTGCATAGTATGCTTTTTTCATTACCTATAAGGTCTATAGATTGAGGTTGAATTACAAGGCAATCAAAATTATGAATTGTAAAAAGGTATGACCTTATTCTTTCAAACTATAGAGATTATTATATTGTAATAAAACATCTTTTTGTCTAGTAATGTCAGTTACTTAATTTTACTATTTTTAGTAGTTGAAGAATTGAGATCACCAAGCTGTTTGCTGGTCTTCCCCACTGTAAATGGAAATGAAACATTTCCTCCTGTATTACTTATCTGCCTCATTCTTGGTCTTCATTTCTCTGGATGAAATTGTCACTTGATCACATGCTCACTAAACATCTGGCCATCTTTAAGGCAAAGCAGTTTCAATTTTCCTAAATTGGACTTCATGCATTATGCAAACATTACTTCATTAGACACTGAGATGAGCTATCAAGCTATATTGTTTGGTCAGAATAATGTAGGCTTGCTTCTCCTCTCAATGCTGGTTTGAAATCAGACTAACAATTTTGGATAAATTCAGTTCATGCAATCATTTTTGCTTGTGATTCAATTAGGGCATACATAAGGATCTAGGTAAATGCAGTCAATGATTTCGTCTCTGCTCCTGACTTATGCTGATACCTATGTGCAACGGGTGAAACAGCATAAACAATAAAAGAGCTAAATTAATCTCTTAGGAAGTGAATGGAACTATGCCAGGCATAAATTTGAGCCACATTCTCCTAAAATATTCCACACTGAGAGGCTAATAATAAGATCCAAAGAAATCCAAAGTTCATTTTGGTAGTAGAACATATTGGATCCTCACTGCCTTCTGTCTTTTCTTTTAATTTGCACTATTGTGGAGACTGCAAAGAGAAACACCAGTAAATTGGGGAATTTCTTCTGTGCTGGATGGGGCTGAATTGTGCTCTGAATTCCACAGGGGGCCCAGGTTCTCACCTGACATAAATGGCTGACTGCATCGACATAAATGGACATGTGCTGATCTGTCCTAGATCATATGCTTTCATATTTTTTTTCCTAAGTACTTTTCATTGTTTCCAGACCACGACAAAAGGTTAGGTATTAGGAGGTTGTTTTTTTTTTTTTGCATAATACTATAATCTACTATATCATTCTTTTGTAGAGTGTATTAAAAAAAAGAAAAAGAAAAAAAGACTGCAAGATTGTCCGATTGCACTTGCCTGAAAGCTGCTAAGTTTATCTTCATTATTTTCCCTGCAATGTGTTCTCTAACTCTCTGGTGTCTGAAACTGTATTTATGTAAATATGACTGAGCATCTCTTTGCCATCTGGATGGTACTGTAAGAATGGTATAAAGAAAAGGAAAGCAAAAACGAATGTAGGAAGCCTAGGAGAACGCCTTAAAAAGATAAAATTGGACCTATATATCAGGAACTGCCTAAGTGGACCAACACACAAAGCTTTTGACAGATTGTGGCACAGCTAGATTAGCCAACTGCAAAGAGATAGATTAAAAGAATTATTTAGGAGTTTATTTTGGATTTCCAATAAGTCTGACTGAACTGCTATCATGTGAATGTTCTAGCTGATGGGAACAATGATAGGTGATGCATTGAATGGAGAACTTGTGCTTGTTCTTCAGTTTAGCCCAGATTTATGAATGAAACTTTTGCTGACATACAAGTGTTTTGGACTGTGATTTCTTTCAAAATACCTCATCAGAGAAAACATCAGCTAGAGTACGGAGTAAAAGCATTTTGCTCATAAAGAAAGCCCCACTATGCTTGGAGAATCAGCAGCTGGGTACAACTTTTGGGTACAGAAGTACCTGTTTGGCAGTTATATTGGCTGGCATTGTGCAAGTAAATCTGTATCAACAGATTGAGAAGGTAAGCTTATTTAGCAGGAAAAATATAAACATCAATTTACTTCTCACACAGGAAAAAACTCCATACTTTCCTAAATCTCACGCACCTTGAAATGCCTTTTTTTTTTTTTTTTCTGTTGCTAAAGTATCTTAGCCTGTACATATACATAGGCTGTAATAACAGATTAGCAGCTCTCAAATTTTAAACTCTCCATAGGTCTAGAATTACAAGAGTCTTTGTAAAACTCTTTGAATAAAATGACAAGCAAACTAGCAATCAAAACCTTAATTAAATAAAAATGAGGGACATGCCAAAAATCTGTCACCTCCTAAATAAGTGACCTGAATTATGCTGAGTTTCACATAGAAGCTTTCATTATTTTTGTGTCTAATTGAACTTTACAAGGCTCAGCTTCCATTTTCATTCAGAATTTGAAGCCCTTCCATGGGCAAAATCTTCAGATGCTTTAATTGAGTATTTTCCTGAATGAGACACAGGACAGGGTCAGTTTTACTTTGAAAACTGTCGATAATTCTGTAGATAATTCGGGGTAAACTTTTCAACTGCAGATATCCATCCCAAAACTTTTATTTGCCAAAAGCAGTTCAGACAGTGGTTTGACTATTTGTGAAACAAAACTAGAAAGAAACATTTTTTGAAAAATTCAAAAGTGAATGACCTTCCACCTCTCCCCAAACTTTACTACCTCATGTTAGTTAGAAAGGAGATTAAATTTTAAGGCTTTGAGGAGGAGGGAGAGAGAGAATGGTGCATTTCCTGTATGTCAGAGATGCCTTCTGTTGTCACTGTGAAAATCTGCCTGCAAGTCTGTTTGCACATGCTCTGCAGAGAAAAATGATTTTAGCAGCTTAAATCCCTTCATTCCACCTGTGTTGCATATGTTTCAGTGTGAGTGTGGGCCAGATTTCCTGGAGAGCTTTCATTTCAGCTTCTGCAGCTGATGTGAAAGAACAGTATCCGTGCTCCTGGTGATCTTGCTGCACCGCAGCAGCATGGAGGAGAGAGTTGCCTGATTGCAATGGACAAGGGACTAGGGGTAGTGTCGGGTGCTGGAGTGCATGAAATAAATGTGAGAAGAACTGAGCGAGACATGGGTGTTTTGAAGGGGGTAAAAGATGGAGGAATGGCTGAGTGTAATGAATAGGAGGGAAATAAAGAGTTGGGATATGGAGAAATTGGGATTGAAGGTTAAAAAAAAAAAAAAAAAAAAAGAGCAGAGTGAAAAGGGGCATGCCAGGGAGAATAAGTGGGAAAATCTATTAATAGAGCCTTCATGCTCCTCTGAAGTCTAAGAGGGAATTCAAGGCCATGTTCATATTGCTTTTCATAGCTGTGTGCAAGTTTGGATATAAGCATCTTGATTGTTATATTCATATTGCCTGTGGGGATGGCTATCGGCTGTGAACTATTGTCCATCTATTTTGCCCTATCTGGGCAGCCAAGTGAGTTGCTCTGAAGGTGGAGTGAGTGTGCAGGGCCAGTGTATAACTGGAAAGACTACCACATGATCTAAGCTGAGGCTGCTTAATCCAAAAGAACTGCACAAGTGTAGCCCCAAATTCCTTACCATTCTTATGCTGACGTGAAACCTTTGTGAAATGCACTGACAAACTCTCCTGGTCCTCAAAGGGAATGGCAAACAGTAGTTAATAGTTACTGGGAAATAAGATGGTCCTTTAGCTCACACAGAACTCACTGTGATGGAGCTAAGATTTTGAACTCTATTTATTGACCTACAGAAATGATGATATGGTGGCATGTAATAGATTGTTTTGTACATAAAAAGCCAGGAAAATATTCACAAAAGTTTTATTTAAAGACTTTTTGGGGATTGAAAAGTCAAAGTTACAGCTGACTTTTTTGCTCACTTGCACTCCAGCATCATGATGCAGTCCTGCATTTCTTGATAATCCACCATGTTTATGCAAAAAGAGTTTCTCCTCCAGCATACATGGCTTCTCTGGTCTGGGACTCTTTTTTTCATTAAAGGAGATTTCTTTTTATTGCTATTGCAGTTACAGAGGGTGTTTGTAGGGAGACAACAGAACGGTCTTGAGGTTGAAGTGAAGAACTACGTCCTCCTTCTGCCAAAGAAAATTTGGTAGGATGATGGGCAAGATGTTTATAGCAAACTTCTCAAAATGGCTAGCTGGATGTTCCTCGCTTTAAGAATCTAGTTTGACACTCTGTGGTCTGATATACAGCAGTGCAATAGGTACGGAGCTGATGAGTATTGACTATAAATCCTATGGCATTATATATTACCTAACGGAAAATACTCTGAAAAAAACCAAGAAAACCTTGTTTCGAGCACCTAAAAGTTTTGTGAACTTTTGATTTCATCTCTGCCTCTGAGATCGAGAGTATGGTGAGACTTTTCTGAAACTCTTTTTCTGAGCAAACATCTAGGAATATGAGTGAGTATTAGTCCACTTGACATATATTTCTTGGCAGATATTAAGACTTAGTGGATGGAAGGGACCTTAATGAAATTCTGGACTTGTATTTCTTACTGTAAATTGGCATCAGCTACAAACTTCATGGGCTCTCCTAAGAGAACTACAAGATAGGGGCTTCCAATTGGCGTTGCTTCCATACTAACTCAGTCTTGGATTTCTGGGATGGCCAGTGAAAGTAGCTTTGAGACTTAAAAGTTGTTCTTCACTGGTATGGTATCAGGTGCAGATGTAGTTCCATTTTTGGTGCAACACCTGAATTAATCTTAGTTTTACCACATAGCTTTTATGTATCTGTCTAGAGGAGGTGTTGGAAATGGCCAGGGATCTCACTTTTCTGGTGAAAAATCCATTTTTTCAATGCAGAATCCATACACACATTATCTGACAAAAAGCTTTTGAAGGATGGATTGCCTGCAATGTTGTTTGACTACATCTGTTTCAGAACTAGTTTAGAACAAACAAATAAACTGGACAAAACAAAGTTACCTGAAACTCACCCAGACACTGCTATGGCAAACAGGAGATGAGCCTACAAGAAGCGTGGCAGCCTGCTCCTGGGCAGAAGATTAGCTGGGTGCTGGAAGCTGGTTGATGAGAATGGGCAGATTTCTTCTGTTGTTTTTTTAAATAAACTGTAAACTGGCATTTCTCATTTAAAACCTGTGAGTTTCTAATAACCTTTAAAAAAGTAGTGTTCTACTCAGGAGTCAGGAGGATTTCTTGAACTTGAAGTAGAACTACAGTGAGCTAAGAAATAAGGTCTTTCAGCTGGAATGTAGGAGAATGCAAATTTTTTTTTTATTTTTTTATTTTTTTTTTCCCTGCCTGGATAAGAGATGGGACTTGAACTCAGGAGTTTACTACTAAATGCTGCCAAAACTGGGTAATTAGTGGTTGGTAATTAGTTATGGGTTTTGTTTGGTTTTTTTCCCTACTCTGCAGCCATTTGCATGAACACTTTGCACCCCTCTGAAATGATTGTTGCAGATACTCAGAGGCAAAGGAACATAACCTATATTTACTGAAAAGACATAGTATTAGTAATTCACAGTGATCAGAAAACTGGATGAGGAAAGTAAACCAGCTCATATTTTGAAGGGAGACACTCTGGTACTCTCCAAATAATATCCCATAATCTATTTCCATATAATTTATGAAATACTGTTACTGGGGGGAGAGAGGCAAAGGTTAACAGAAATCTATCTTTCCCCCTAAAAATTCAGATATAGTTAAGCAAGGAACACTCCTTGCTGATAAAGAAGATAAAGGCTTAAGTGGAGGTTCAATGTAATTTGCTTGAAGGCATGAGACATGCTAAATTCTACATCATGTTAGGAGAATGCAGTTGTTGGAAGTAAGGCTTTACAGCTTTTTGGCAAGTAAATTAACTCCCTGCTCACTCGTTGGTTTGAAACTAGTGCATTATGAAATCAGCCTGTAATTTTTAACATCATTCCTCTGAATGGTCAAAATCTGTCAGTCTACAGATGCAATCTTCTATTTTCTGTAGTAGGCATCTTGCGGAAATTTACTTTAATCAATGAATTATTGATTATAATGCTTGCCAATAATGCTTGCTTGTGTAGAAGCAAAAGATTGAGTGTACCAAACAAACTTTTCTATCCAAGATACTATTGTTCGGCTTCTGTGTTTTCCTTCAGATAACCAGAAGTGACAAACCTATCCAATCCATAGCTTAAAGGCAGGACCTGAAATAAAGTATGAAATACTGCTTCTTTTCTGCTCATTCTCTCAACAGATTTTCAGCAGATCAGTTATTTTTCTCTTCATCTGAATTTTCCTCAACTCATTTTTTCTCCTCT
>VXBL01001358.1:26002-158486 GCA_013400195.1 Aramus guarauna
TTTCTCTAGAGGAGAATTGTTTGGTAAATTTGCTGTCTTCTTGGCTTGCTGTTCCCTCTCCTCTCCTCTCCTCTCCTCTCCTCTCCTCTCCTCTCCTCTCCTCTCCTTTCTCTTAATTTTCTTTCTTTTCTTTTTTTCTTCATGGCTAGTTTCTCCATGGCTGGTGTTAGTAATTACATTTCAAGCTGTTACATGTAAACAATTGTCTGTTTCCTCCTGTGCAGAGGAAAAAGAGAATGAATTTCCAAGCTGAGACTGTTACTGTCTTGCTTTCAAGAAAAAAAATGCCATTTGATCAGGTTCCCATATCTTTACACATCATGCTAAGCCTGCCAAACAGGTAAATTACTAAAAGGAGGAAGAGGGATCTGATTGCTCAAGAATATTCCCACTTATGGTCTTAACATAGAAAGCTGAAATATTTTCTGGAGTTCTCAAGTGGTTAGGAATCTTGAGTGTGTTTAACTTTTTCTGATGTGATTCAGCTGTGCAGACCAGTGGCTCGATTCCAATTTTTAATAGATCAGGTGCGTGGCAACATGGTCCTCTCTACCCCTATTATACTATAATTCTGTTGTTAAGCTAACAGACTCCCAGAGCCCTGCTGGGAGGATTTGTTAATTTGACTGTGGATGTTGGAAGGAAATGACAGAATTGCTTTGTACCTGCAATCTTCCATCTCTTGTGTTGCAATAAGCAATTTAGTGCTGCCAATTATTCCCTCTATAGGCTGCANACTGCTTCTTTTCTGCTCATTCTCTCAACAGATTTTCAGCAGATCAGTGTTATTTTTCTCTTCATCTGAATTTTCCTCAACTCATTTTTTCCTCTTAAAAATTGTGTATATTTTTAGAAAACCTCTGAAGTAAATATGGTGATATTGTTTTGGGGGTTTTGTTTTCTCTAGAGGACAATTGTGTGGTAAAGTTGCTGTCTTCTTGGCTTGCTGTTCCCTCTCCTCTCCTCTCCTCTCCTCTCCTCTCCTCTCCTCTCCTCTCCTCTCCTTTCTCTTAATTTTCTTTCTTTTCTTTTTTTCTTCATGGCTAGTTTCTCCATGGCTGGTGTTAGTAATTACATTTCAAGCTGTTACATGTAAACAATTGTCTGTTTCCTCCTGTGCGGAGGAAAAAGAGAATGAATTTCCAAGCTGAGACTGTTACTGTCTTGCTTTCAAGAAAAAAAATGCCATTTGATCAGGTTCCCATATCTTTACACATCATGCTAAGCCTGCCAAACAGGTAAATTACTAAAAGGAGGAAGAGGGATCTGATTGCTCAAGAATATTCCCACTTATGGTCTTAACATAGAAAGCTGAAATATTTTCTGGAGTTCTCAAGTGGTTAGGAATCTTGAGTGTGTTTAACTTTTTCTGATGTGATTCAACTGTGCAGACCAGTGGCTCGATTCCAATTTTTAATAGATCAGGTGCGTGGCAACATGGTCCTCTCTACCCCTATTATACTATAATTCTGTTGTTAAGCTAACAGACTCCCAGAGCCCTGCTGGGAGGATTTGTTAATTTGACTGTGGATGTTGGAAGGAAATGACAGAATCGCTTTGTACCTGCAATCTTCCATCTCTTGTGTTGCAATAAGCAATTTAGTGCTGCCAATTATTCCCTCTATAGGCTGCAACCATAAAGTTTTGTCAGACCTTTTGTTCAGCAAGGGAAAACTAGTGGGAACATCGAGGCCATTCTTATGTCAGGTACACAAGACACAGTACAATCTTTTTAAATGATACAGGTAGGGAGGTGTCACTGCTGACTGAGAGAAGTCGTGAATGGAAAAAGTATTGGTTGTTGTCCTAGACGTAATACAGGTAATGTTTCATGATGGAGGGGATAAAAGATGTGCTATAAAGAAAAGAGAGCATTGCCATTATTGTGGGTTTGCTAGATGTGTCTTCAAGATAAGGGATATTCATGCACTTTGTATGCTCTGATAGTCTCAGTTGTCTTTGTGACTAGAAGGACCTTTCTATATCATACCCTTATAAAGATTATAAAGTTGCAGTTACTTTAATTTATAATTCACAGTAGCTGCCCTGAAACTTGCTTTACAGACCACAGAATCCTATGTTTGTTTGTAATAGCTGTATATTGATTGGACAGGTCTTTGTTGTTAGTGAACACTGAGTTGAAAATGCCTGTGCTTTTTTCAGTGCTTGCTACACTGGGAATACAATCCCTGCCTGAGATTTCTTGGTCCAAAGAGAATACAAAGACGCTGTCATGGCCAAAGAATAACTTGGTGCCTGAGAGGGACCATTAAATATGTAATAGCAGCAACCAAAGCTAAATTAGTTAATGGGGAGGAGAAATCTCTCAATAATTAGTAACTGTAAAAATTTTGTGGGAAAGTTTGTTTGTACACCAGGCAATGGACAGGTTTGCATAAAACCTTAGAGCCATGCTTGAAGATGCTTTTTATTTATGCAGGGGAATAAAAGCTGAAGTTGTCCACTATGTCACTGAACTGATTCCATCACGGTGCTGTAGGAAGCCATGTAAGCTAGTCCTTTTCATGTATCCTTCTTCAGGCTTCTTACACCTAAACACTTGTTTTCTAGTTCTGTGGATTGGCTGACCAGATTTTTCAATTTTGATAATTCAGATGAATGCAGAGATTAGCATCTCCTTCTTTTGCTGGGCTAGTGAAAAAGCACATCATACAGAGTGTAGAATGGCTTTTCTTTTATATTATTTGTATTACAGGAGAGCATGAAATCTAGGCTGTCAGATACACTGTGTTGGATATGGTAAATGAACAGAGGAAGAGACGATCTGTACACACACACACAAAAAAAAAAGTTGGGGGAAAGCTGGAGGGAGATTTAGTCACTTTCTGAGTTTTAATTCATACAGTCTGTCATTGGTAGAGGTGGAAATAAAGCCCAGACATTCTGACTGTCTGTCTTGTCTCTCTTAAGGGATACTCCTGTAAGCTGCTCGTATTGCATGGCTAAACGTAAATATGGTTATCTTTAACATAAGAGAAGCATATCATGAGAATGCCATGTGGAAAGAATGAACGGAAGAGCTACTAAAATTAATTAATTATGGCATATTACAAAGGAAGGGTTCTGCTTGGTATTCCTCTGGTTTCATTCCCCATCAATGCAATTTCTCTTTACTCCAGTTCTTTCTGAATTTCTTACTCTAATTTCCCTTAAAGTCCTCTTTCTGCCTTTTCTTTTTTTTTTTTTTCTTTTTTATACTGTAGCTTATCTTTTCCTAACTTACGCCACTCCACATCTTCATAACATTGATTTCTCCCTTCCAGCAGAACTGTTGCACAGTTGGTTACTCATTCTGTGTACGATTTTGCACCTTCTTTCTGTCCTTGTTCTTTCATGCCTACCAGTTCTTCAGGACATGAGACATTTATAACAGTGTGTACAGCAGAATTGTAGTGGATTTTACCCTTTGTATAATTGCTCTTTAATAAATATGATTAATATTAAATGCCTACTATTAGCCTAATATACAGACTGTACTGAAATTAAAAATATGAGGGATACTTGTATAAATGTCAGCTCTTACAGTTGTAACATTTTAAGATTGCAAATGTCAATGTATGCTGTGTAATGGTGTTTGCCTGTGTGTGAAGTACATTATAATCACTGGTGGATGAATTTTAAAATTTTCCAAAGTTCACACAAGTTAGTCAATCCAAAGTTTAGATGCTTTTACAAACTACTAATTTTTTTCAATGTGCAAATGGAGCGAAAATCAAAGTGGGTCAGGATTAACTAAGAAAATGCTGAAGCATTCAAAATGAAAATTCAAACTCCAAGGAATTTGGGCAATAAAACATTTCCTAAAGTGTGTGATTGAATATTCTCATCAGTTTAGACATCCTTATGTGGTCATGGAAAAAAATGTTAGCAGTGGAGGCCTCTCACTCATTATACAAGTAATTACAAAAATGGCACGTGAAAGGGATCAAGGGGGAATGATTTTCACTAAGCAGTGAGATAGTTGAAAAAGACTGTGATGAAATTCAGGTTTCCTATATTTATCTGCTTAATTTCTTTCTTCTTAAATGGAGATCTTTAAATTGTGATTGCAAGAGCAGGGAGCAGTCCTTTCCACGGGCAATGTTTTTCAGTTTTTAATCCTGAGCTTTTCAAGTGATAGACAAAATATAGAAAACATTAAAAAATCATGGTTATAGTAGAGTGTCTATTGAATGATTCTTTCAGATTTGAACAGAGAGAATTTTGACACTCGCTTTCTCTGTAGTCAGAAGAAGTCAGACTTGAGTCAGCAGAGGTGAACACCTGGGTGATGTTCCAGTCTAGCATATAGGTTGTTTCAGTTGCAGGGTCAGAATCAATATCTTGTTTGTTATAATTTGTCACTCTGTCCATTATATTGGACATTTGATTCAAACAATTCATGAATGCATTTTTATGCATGTCCTTAGCATGAATGCAATTTGTGCTTTCAGTCCCATATTGAGTAGGAATGTGTGAATCAGCTAAAAATGGGATTAGCTTGAATGAGAAGAAGTGGTAGTTAAGTTTAAATACTTGTTATTAAATAAATTGTTGATGTTCTTTTGCTTTTTAATTCACCTGCAAAAAAAATATGATTATGTAGCTACTGATAGGAAAAAAGTAGGAAAAGTAATTCTGCATTCATGCTTAGAATCATGGAATAATTTAGGTTGGAAGGGACTTCTGGAAATCTAGTCATCTGATAATTTGGAAATCCAGTCATCTAGTTGAACCCTCCACTCGAAGCAGGTTCAGTTAGATCAGGTTGCTCAGGGCCTCCGCCAGTGCAGTTTTGAGCATCTGCAAGGATGGAGATTTCAAATCCTCTCTGGGCAATCTATTCCAGTATGTTTGATCACTGCCCTGGTTTAAGAAAATGTAAAATATCTAACTGGAAATTCCTGTATTCTATCTTGTGTCCGTTGCCTCTTGTCTTGTCTGTGTGTGCCTCTGAGAAGAGTATAGCTCTGTCTTCTTTATATACCCTCCCATTAGGTACCTGAGGAGCTCCCTTTAGCCTTCACTTTAGGCTGAAAAAATCCAGTTCTGTTTATCTTTCTTTATATGTCATGTTTTCCAGTCTCCTGATGATCTTGATGGTCCCCTGCTGGACTTGCTCCAGTAGGTCAAAGTCAGGTACTGAGGACCCCCAAACTGGCACAATACTCCAGATGTGGTCTCACAAGTGCCAAACAGAGGGAAACAATCATGTCCTTCAACCCACTGGCTATGCTCTTGTCAATGCAGCTCAGTGTGTGATTTGCTGTTGTCTCCAGAGCAGCATACTGCTGATTCACGGTCAACTTGTCTACCTGCGTGGACTTGTCCTCAAGTCCTTTCCTGCGGAGCTGTTTTCTAGCCCATCAGCACCCAGTCTGTCCTATTGCATGGAGTTATTTCATCCCAGACACAGAACTTTGCATTTGTCTATGTTGAGCTTCATGAGTTTTCTGTCAGTTCACCTCTCCAGCTTGTCAAGATATTTCTGAATAGCAACCCAGTCCTTCAGCATGTTGATCACCTCCCTCAGTGTGATGCACACTTTCTGAGAATGCCACCTGTCCCATCACTGAGGTCATTAATGAAGATGTGAAAGAATATTGGATTGAGCTACTGATCCCTGAGGGATGACACTAGTAACTGGCTGCCAGTTGAACTTTGTAATACTGATGACACCCATGTGAGCGCAGTGGTCCAGCTAATTTTCCATCTTTATATTCTGTTTATTGAGTCTTTATCTCACCAACTTGGCTATAAGCATGTTATGGGAAATCCATTCACATAGCATTTGTATCTCATGGTACCTCTTAGAATTCTTTTTTTCCCTTTTAAGTTATTCACCTTGCTGTTCATCAGGGTTTAACTATTCCATTAATCTAAGCAAGACTGACATTCTTTAGGAAGCGTGCACTAGATCAACGACACATTCTTAATACGAAAATTGACTATGCTTGGGTCAGCCATATATGTGATGAATTTCTGTGGCACAGTTTTAACCTAGCAATGTGTGGTTAGCTATTACAGGGTAAGACTGACCAAGACATGAAAAACAGATATGGAGCCTCATGACTGGTTTGTCTTTTTTGGACTCTATATAGAGGGGCAAAAAATGAATAGGTGCCTCTTCCTTTCTTGATATTTATGATGGTGGCTGATTGTGGTCATGGAAGGATACATGTTTTAATTGATATCTTTTAAAAGTTAATTTGAGGTTTTGGAAGAGAAGCGGAAAAGGGCTGCACAACAGGCTGTCAAATTCTCTCTCACTAGAGATTATTGAGAATTTTATTTTCAATGGCCTAATGCAGTAACTCATCTTGCTTGATAAGTTGACTGTTGCAAAAGCGAAATGTTAACTGTACAATACCTTTATTGGTTGAACTAATCTGTAGATGAAAGAATACTTTCCCATTGGGGAAATACTGGTGTAGCTACCCATAATTGCAATGTTCTCTCAAGCCCAATTGATTTAATTTAGCATCAGACAGAACAGCAAGGAAGCTTCTTCCCAGCCTTTCTGAGCTTTGATTTATCTTCATTTGGCTGGCTCAAAGAATGCTGACTATCTAATCCACATGTAGAGACTGCTCTATTTTTAAATCTGTGTTTCTTTGTGTCCAAGGCAACCGTTTGAAGCCAAGGAAATCCTAATATCTGCAGAACTTATTCCATGTATGTATGAGTCCAACTACAGCAGGCTATCTCTCAGGGTCTGCCAGTTTATCACCAGAAACATATAGCAATGCAGATATCATCAATTTGTCTCCATGGGATTAAAGCTGGCAACAGCTGTTGTGGCTTTAGTAACACTGCTGATGTTTAAACATAGAAAGCTGTTTTTTTCTTTTGCAATAATTTTTCACTTCCTTAAAAAATAAGTTGTTTTTTATTTCCTGGGGTTTAGCTTTTATTAAGAGATTGGCCATATTAATCACAGAGCTATTCCAGCTTTCTCAAAACATTATTATAGTTGAGCAAAGTGCAAATGTACATGCATGTATTTGGTTGAATTAGGCAATTCAGTGCTTCATTCCTGATGTTATCCATGGCTTTGTGATCATCAAAAGACTATCAGCAAAGTGTCCTAAAGGTGTGTTTGATACCAGCAAACTAGGGCAAGATACAGTCCACAAACTCCTTGCAAATTCATTAAAAGCATTGTGAAGTACATGCTTTGGCAATCTAGAAGTGATTCACAGGCAAGACAGTGTGGGTATGTACTTCTCAATTTTTTTTCCACTTTTCATAAAAAAAAAAAAAAAAAAGTGCTGCTCTGTACATATGCTAATTAAGGTTCACAGCAATTCTCCATGAGCTTAAAACCTTATTCCACATGTTTTAGAGCTGTGTACACTAGGACTCAGGAAAAGAGTTTCATGACATCAGGCTACCTCAAGATCCTTCCTAAACCAAACTGGGGAGATTTAGGGAAAAGACCCCAGCATTCTTTGTCACTTATCATTGCATACCTTACTGGCAGTAAGTATGTGGTATTCTCCCGTTTCTCAATTTCTTCCTCTTACCAGCTGCTCAGAAATGTGAAGTGCATGAAGGTGTTTCTAAACTAAATCCCCCAGGTGCTTTCCAGCACACTTTGGTCATGTTGTGACTTCAGGCTGGGAGGACACCTCAGCCTGCATCATCCTTGGAGTGCTTTGGTCTTCAAGGGAAGAAGGTGGTGTGCATGGATAGGAAGGGATCTGAGGAAGACTGCAGCTTTACCCTGTTGTGGGGATGGAAGGGTGTTTCCAGATCAAGAGGGCTTTGACTCAGCAATATGCTTATATTTTGCTGAGGAGCTGAAAAAAGTAATCATCAAACTGTACTTTACCTTGAGGAAACATTGTTACAAAGGTTCTTATTTATAAAGACTTGCTTTAGGTTAAAGTTATGTCTATATGTTGTAATTAATGTATCATGAGACAGATGATGAGAGATTTAATGAAAATTTTTTTTCCAGAAATCACTATGTGATTTTTCTCTGGAATTTAACAGAACAGTGCAAAGTAATTATATGGTAGAAAACCGAAACAGAACACAACAGCAAACCCTCTGTTTCATTTTTGCATTGCTAAACTGCATTGATAGGGACTTCCAAAGGGGTGATGGAGGTCTACTTATTTCTATGGAGTCAAACCAATTCTGGAAATGTTTAAGACTCTTTGGAGGAAATTGAGTTGTTCTAGTAGAAAGACTGGAAAATGAATTCAGTAAACAATTAGAGGAAGCAGAAGGGCAAAAGAGATGATTATTCAACCTGTTCTGAATTGTTTTTCACCTGGCCATTTATTGGAGTTGATTCTTATTTGACTTTCTCTTTTGGATAATTGTCTGTTTACACTTGTGCAAAAGAAAGCATTCTGATTTGGAAGTGATTCTTGCATCCAGCTGGCATTTACTTTTTTCACCATTAATGATAGTGTAATCAAGAAAGCGAGAATTAGGCTCCGTTATTTACATTTCTCTTGTGTTGAATTCATGAGAAAAACAGCAGTGTATGATATTAGTGTTCTTATGCTTCCTCTAGTTTCTTGGAGCTGTTTATCCACAATACTGTGAGTTTAGTTGTAGGTCATAATATTGTTAAAAGTAATCAGAAATAATGACCCAATATAATCTGAAACCTGCATGTTATTTGTTAGAAGCTGTTCACGATCCTTGTTCTTTCTGTTCCTCTGTAAGCTGAGTTCTCACCTGAATATAGCTTTTTTTTTATGGTACCTCAGTCTCAGAAAGGTCGTGGCAAGAGAGACATAACTGAGAAAGTCCTTGAAGTTTAACTGCCAAATTTTAATAGCTTTGTAAAGATCTTAGTATCAAGCTAGGAAAACTAATATATTTTTGTAATGTCAGCTGTGACATTCAAGCCAATGCCATACCACAGTACCAGGTTTTGTTAATAAGGAATGTTGAATAGAGTATTATTCAAATAAAAATGCTTGAATTTGGCAAAATTGTCTCCTATTTCCTTGCCCTGTGCCCAACTGTCCTGAGTTAAGTAACCCTTGATAATTCATGGAGATCTGACTCTCATTACCATGTAATGATGGAAGGAATTTTTAAAGTAGATTAATTTAAGGGTAGGATAATAGTGAGGGGGGTTTTGAGTGTACAAGAGTAGCATGAAAGGCTGACAAAGCCTTCCTGACTGTATCTTGAAATTTTTTAAACAAGCTGAAAGAGAGGCTTTTAAAATTCACTGGAAATCTACTGGTATTATTTTAAAGGTATGTTCAGCTAATTTGTGCATATTTTTCTCAACTGTATTTTATTTTTGTAGCTTCCATCGCTTGAGTCTGCTCTTGCTTGATATTACTTTGCTTTTTTAAAACAACTTATTTTACAGTTGCCTTATCAATCTTTATGTGGAAAATTTGGTGTTCCTTCTTGTGTGGCTTTAGAAAAATCTGCAAGTCTAATAAATATTGCTATGAACTATACAAGAGCAATTTCATTAAATTACCAGGATAGAAACAAGTTGGGTAGATTACAGGCTACAAGATACTAAAAGCTGAAATATTTTTATTTTTTTGAATGAATTGCTGAGACTTGGTCTCATCTAAACAGATCCTAAAGTTTTCAAGTTAGCTTGCAAGCATAGCGCTAAGGTTTTAGCAACTTAATTAGGCATCATTGAATATAGTAATATTGACTCATGTTCATCAAAATTCAAAAAAATGAGAGGTACTTTATAAAACATGAAACTGTCATGAAATAGCTAACATAAAGTGGATAAAGCTGTAGCATTCTTACTTTGACTGATGATTTGCAAACCCAGTTATTAATTTCTGAAAGTTTTTCACTGTAATCTTACCTGAGTGCAGAGGAATTGCAAGAATGTTCAGTTTATTTCGAAATTTATCACACCAAATGATGACATGGAGTTGGGAAGAGAGCATTGGGAAGGGACTTGGACCATTTTGCTTGTATTCCAGGCTCTTCATACAATTTTGATCAATTCATTGCTCTTATCTCCATTTTACTTTTTCTTATCTTTCCTTATAGGTGAGTACAGACAACAGAGTGCAGTTGTGACAAATGTGTTTCTTGTATATTTACCAAAATGTCCAATCTAGCACATCTTTAAAAAGTCATGGAATCCTAAAGCACTAGTGCCTGGTACTGCACAGGCAACAGGGCTGTCCCAAGGAAATTATAGTCTACATGCTAATTACTTCTTCCTGTATTGCTGTCTGAAAGATCCAGAGAAAGTGTTGCAGAATGCTTTTCTGTAGAAAAGTAGAATATTTTGTGGGTATTTTAATATACTTCATGCCAACAGATTAGGATATTGTGTACTTTGGCAGTTAAACAGATTGATCCATTGGCCAAAACCTTTATTCTCCCTAAAGTGATTTGATCAGCAGTATGCATTTTCAATATCTAATCCTAATAAACAGAATCCTAATGGGATCCCAGATATCCTGATCTGAAATAACAGGGCATTTTGATCCTCAGCATGCTAGCAGGAATCTGTATAATTTCCTTGGAATATTATGGTGCTAAGTTACTTTTGTTAGTAGGAAGAAAAATGGCTTAAACTGAGAAGCCAAAATGAGAGAAGTCAGCAGGTGAAGGAATTTATTTTGGATGCTTTGTGTGAAGAAGGCTGTCTTAAAATTTTGCATGCCAAAACTGTGGGACATACTTGTAACCTGATGAAAGATTTTTGTTTTCCACAAAGCTTTCCACCCTCGTCCCCAAAAAAGAGAGGATGAAAGCCTAATATGCAACTGAAATGTTGCTGTTGTTTATAGGGTAGGATGAAAATGGAGTGAAAGTTTTGGGTACCACTCCAATATTTGCAGCTGTCTACAAAAGAAGAGAAGATAAGAGACATATTTTTGGATTGGGAGTGTAATGTGTGGAAATATATGACTATGATGAGAAAGTTGAAGAAGAAACTGAGAATGGAAGAAGAGATGGTTATATTTGAAACAGAGGAGGAGAAGCTGTCAAAACAGAAGCTGAGGCAAGCAATAAAAGCAAAAGAAAATATAGGGGGGATTTTTCCTTCTGTGACAACAGTTAGAACTGTCATAGACCTGGGACAGCTTACTGAGAAAACTGTTTGTTAAAATGGACACTTCAGTGATCCATGGAACCTTCCAGTCCTAAAGCTGGCAATGGGCTGCATGATTCAAAGATGCTTGTTCCACTGGTTATTTCAGGACTTTTATGACAAAACCTCCCTGCCTTTCAGTGGGAGGCACACTGACTGGCATGTCTCTTCAGAACAGCATGCAGCAGCTCCAAAGCTTGTGAAAACAGATGTTTTACGGAAGTGAGAGATAATAATTGTCTAGAACACAAGTGCTTGTTGTTATGTTCTATTAAGGGAAGATAGATCATGTTGTAATAGCTTTGTTCGTTGGCTACGGGGTAGCTCCATAATGAATAGGGCCTCTCACTACAGGAAAGACATTGAGATGTCGTAACGTGTCCAAAGAAGAGCAACAAAGCTGGTGAAGGATCTACAGAACAAGTTCTATGAGGAGCAGCTGAGGGAACTGGGGTTGTTTAGCCAGAAGAGGAGGTTCAGGGGAGACCTTATCACTCTCTGCAGCTACCTGAAAGGAGATTGTACTAAGGTGGGAGTTGGTCTCTTCTCCCAAGTAACGGGTGATAGGACAAGAGGAAATGGCCTTAAGTCGCACCAGGGGAGGTTTGGATATTAGGAAAAATTTCTTCACTGAAAGTGTTGTCAGGCATTGGAAGAGGCTACCCAGGGAAGAGGTGGACTCACCACCCCGGAGGTATTTAAAAGACACGTAGATGCGGTGTTTAGGGACATGGTTTAGTGGTGGGCTTGGCAGTGCTAGGTTAACGGTTGGACTTGATGATCTGAAAGAGCTTTTCCAACCTGAGCAATTCCATGATTCTATGAATTTGTTTGGGATGGCATAGACTTGGTTTGAATTCCCTTTTACTTTTGTGTAGAGTTGGTTTTGATTTTTTTTCTTTTGTTTTGTTTTTAAAGGAACTCCCTATATAGGATATGTAGGATATCCTATATATTCCTAGGACTGGGTTTTATTATGAATAGAGATTTTCAGAATAATGCTGTGAGAAATTTTTCTAGGTATAATAGGAATATGTGAAGTTAAGATTTCCTATAATTATAATGGAAAAGTTTTTGAGAACTTTTTAGTGAGTTTAAATATAGTATTTAGTATAAAATAATATAGGCAATAGTTTGAAGAAACAATTTGAGTGTTAAATTGTTGTTCAATATTACTTTTACTTCATGTAAAGAGAAGATGGTGCAATTGTACATTATTGCTTTCTTGAAAGTTAGATGCCAATTTAGATAAATTAGGTAAGATTTCTGTCTGTATAAGTAATTTTACTATTAATGTTCTTTAATATAATTGTTACTTTTGGTTTAAATATTTGCTTTCTTTTTTAGACTCTTACTTTCATTCTATCTTTATTTAACCATCTTTTGCACCACCTTCTTATCAGTGTAGCACGTCATACCTGTTATGGCTCTTTGCCCTTTCTGTCTGTGCTGCATAATTAAGTTGTTAGCTTAAAAGAATTTTACTTTTTTACTGAAAAAGTCTGGTCACTTTTGGGTTTGTAATTTTCTCAGCTAATGTGTGAAGGTCAGCATAAAGTTCAGTTATTCCTGGATGTGATAGCAGTCTTTTTACTAAATAATTACTGGGCAAAAAACTGTAATATTTGGTTTTGTAAGTACTGAAAAAAATATTAAAAACATCCAACAAAACCTTGTTAGATTAAGGGGTCGCACATCAGTTCAAATTCACTTTCACTGCAGACCTGTTTTGATTTTCCATCAAGGTAATTTATTCTAAAGTAAAATTTTGAGAAACTTAAGGGAATTATTTAATGAAGTCAAGTTGATTGCACAACGCAAGAAATTTAATGTTAAAGAGGCTTCTACTTACTTCAAAGTTCTAAAACTGACTTTCATCCCAAGCAAAAGGAGGAGTGGGATGGAGCTGAAAGGGATAATGAAAGAGAGTGCTACAGAACTAGGTAAAATGGAATTAGAAGTCAACAAAGAGCCTGGTAGGAATGGAAAGTGGATTAATCAATGAAAAACCAGCACATTTATCAAAAGAGTATGAGGATAAAGTAATTAAAAAGGTGCAACACTTTCCAAAGAACGTTAAAACTCCTAGTACTCTAGTGACCAAGTACAAACAGAATATGGATAACTGGGGCTGTTGTTCACAGGCAATGTGGTATGATCCCACTGCTAAATGAATACCTGCTCAATTGAATGAGAAAGTTGTGCAAAAGAGGAACAGCTGATAGGAATGAAGAAATAAAGATAATAAGGGTGAAGTACAAACATGCAGTTGGGCCAAGGGACTAACTACTCTAAATTGTGCATAAAATTGCAAATTTACCACCAGCAGGTAGGGCTAGTGATACTGTACAAGGCAGGATAAGACTTCAGCTGAAACACTTTAAGATGAATTCTGGATGGAAAAGGTGCAGAGAAGAGCTATTACAATCATAAGGAGGGTGGAGATTTTACTTTTTAGAAAAAAAAAGCCCACAAAACCTGTTGTTACAGAAGCCATTTTGGCTGCAGTTGAGCTGGGTTCAGCTCTGTATGTATGATGCTTATGTGTTATCCAACCTGCTTCTGTGAAAGACCCTCCAGCAGAAGACTGCTTTAATATAATGTTGACAGAACTGGGAGAGCTAAGAAATGAGCTGATATATGGTTATGCCACCTCATTTGAAGAGGCAGGGAAGATGATCTGGAGATTTATATTCTGATGGTTTAACCTAGCACAACTCAACCAGAACAGTACAGCTGAAAAATGTAAGCAAGTTTTGTCTTGTTCAGTAAAATGATGTTTGCTGATTATGTATACTCTTACGAGGCTAAACACTAGGGATGAAGAAGTTCAAAGGACAAGGTTAATACAAATACGCAGTTATAGAAATGCATTGATTCATTGCAGGCTGAAAATAATATTTCTAACTGTCAGAACAGTGAAACCAAAATCATCTTCTCTAAGGAGAGGTAAGTGGGTTTCAAGAGGGAGCTTATGAAGGAATTGTATGTTGTTGTCACAAGCCACAACACAGGACTAAATTTGATTACCCAGTTCCATCATTCCAGGTGACAGAACCAATCACAAAATCACCAAATTACTTACAATAATGTATTCAATCAATTTTCTGTTCCCTAGTGCTTGCTTGTACAACTCCATTATTTATTTCCAGATTTACAATGTAATAATATTCAGTGTGATGTAAAAAGGGTCTTTTAACTTCATGTTTTTTCCAGCTGAAAAATATGGCATGTGTTTTTAATCCCTCAGCCTATCTGGTTTATTAAAGTAGGCCTACAGTCATCTGCTCATAGAAGTACCTTGAACAGAATCTTTAATCTGCTTCCAGGAAAACCTACATTTTATTAGAGACTTGACAGATTCTTAAGAGTGTTCATACGCCTTCAGTAAGGTTTTAGATAACACAATTTTCTTTAGTACTTCTTTTGGGACTTTGCAATATAGATATATCTAAATTACAATAATAGATATTGAATTAAGTTTTCAATTTCATGTTGATTTGCAACAATTTTTAATGCAATAAATTTCAATGTAGTACAAAAATGCTGGTTTATTTCTCCCACATCTGAGGCCAGTAGTGGTCCTTTGACACAAATAAATAAGACTTAAAAAATGTGCTTTACATCTTACCATTAAGTGTGAGCAATGGGGTTTAACTGACAGTTTCTGTATAAGCAGAACTTTGAATTTTCCATTGCTCTTTTATGTTGAAATTGTGGAGAGTTTACACCTAAATGTTACATCTTACAAAGTTTTTGATTTTTATTTGTGTGTGCGTGTGTGTGTAGCTAGATCCCAATGAGCCAGAGCTCCCTCAGATTTTGCTGCAAACAGGAGCGGGGGTGTTACACTACATGTTTTTTGTTTCCTATAGCTAGTTAACAGGACAGAAATTTTAATTGAAATCTACTTTCACACATTTTGTCTGAAATAACTAAAATAGCCAAAGTACTGGAGAGGCCAGTATAGCAAACTTGTGAATATATGGAAGTCTGCAACTGCTGCTACATCTATGCAAATCAATTTTGCTCCAACGTGCAATTCTAGATCAAAATATTTACGTGGTTCTTCATGCAGCTCTTGCAAAGAGAGTCATGGACAGTGTTTTTTAGAAAGACAAACTAATTTATTGAGATCTTAATACAGAGTTATGCTCTCATGAAGAGTCGAATCTATTGAACAGGACAGTTAGTCATTGTTCGGCTGGTGATGCGAGGCTCCATGGCAGGGTCCTTGCAGCAGCAGCTTCATCTGGATCAGATGAGACTCCTGGAGCCACTGCTCTGCTCAGTTCCAATAATGCAGCTGGCTGTGGCCCTTGGTGACCACCCAGCACATGTCTAATTCATTGATATTGATTACCTTAACTACATACGAGACACAGTTTCTAATGACTACCTGCAAATGTCTTACCTATGTACAATGTACTCTATCTTGCAGCATGAAATTCTTAGAGGAGTCTTTGGAGGGAAAGGCCAGATTCTCCAGCCAAGATGTTAATCAACATATTTAAGTATCCAGGTTGCTGAGACTAGGCAGAGCAGGAGCTGCCTAAGGGAAATCTCTAGAACTGCAGGAAGGTCCCACCCAGATATGCCCTGTAACAATCTGTCAAATAATGGCTCTCTGTGAGCATCAGCCATTAACTCCAGGCATCATCCGCATAACTGAGGTAGCTGGACTGGCCCAAGGTAACAGACAAACTTGAAACTAGGTGATTGCCTGAAACTTCAGCGGTGATGGGGCCATGCCCAGGCCAGGTTGGGATCTCAGCCTGCAGGTCAGGGTTAGGGTCAATGAGACCCATGGCCGGGTAGTGGCGTCACCACATTACAGCTGGAGACCGGCGCTCCTGCAAGGCTGCTGAGGCAGGGACTGATGGCCCTGGCATGGGCTACAATCAGGCCCCTGGGCCTGTGGGCATAGGGTGTGGGTAGAGGGTCCCAGGCGAGGCTGATCAGGGCAAGTAAGGTCTATTACTGCACCCATGGCCCTGACATAGAGGTGCTACAGATCCCTTAGAGTAGACATCTATCGTAGGACTGCCTGGGCTTGAGCAACACTGAGAACTGAGGCACAGTAACCCATAGCGGAGTCTTGTACTACGGTTAATGATGGCATTTCTAGTACCTGTGATTTATGATCTCATTTTATATGGTGCTGCCTTTGTCATGGATCTATTCTTAGCCTCCTTGCAATGGAAGCAAGACTGTAATGTATAAAAGTTCTAGTCAGTACCTCAGACTGACAATGATGGCTTCTTTTGTTTGTTACGTGCTACTCAGTTGTGCTTAAGGCCTTACCATTTTTTTTAGCCGTTGCTAATTGTTGCTCTAATTATGCAACTGTCTTCATGCTGCATTGTGAATTTCATAATGTCCTATTAAAGCTCTGGTTAGGCAGCAGATCTATCTTGCCACCAGCTGTAGGGAAACACTTTCAGAAAAGTGCACTCCCAGTGGAAGTTATTCAGATTTTAATGAGCAGGATCTTTGCTAATAAAAATGAAACTGGAAGAGAGCACTCTTTTGCCAGAATGTGTTCTTCTCTGTATTGCCAAAAATTGCAGGCTATGCATAAACTGTTGTAATTCCAAGCAAATTCTGTCAGAATATGAATATGTATTATTCAGTTAAGTGTTACAGTATGACCATATAAATAGTAATAATACTGTGTGCTGAGATGGGAAATCCCATCGTGTATAATAATACCACCAACAGAATAGAATACTAATGTGTCTTCTTAAACATTCAGTGAAAAGTAGTTAGTGACCTCCCTGCTCAGCAGCTCTCTTCAGGCAAAAGACCTAAACTATTTCAGATTCTCTACCTCTCCTCCCCAGCCCCTGAATTCCCTGAGGAACAGCATATATTAAGAGCTAACTGCCTACAGCTTGTGGGCTTACAAAATATCACTTCAGGTTTTTTCTTCATGACAAAAGCTATTTGAAAGCATTCTTTCACTTATAAATAGAAATAGCCTGAACAGTTAATACTTCTTTTAAAATGTATTCCTGAATTTACAACCTAAACCAAATGCTAATGTAAAATTTAGTCTGGCTGTTGAAAACTATATCCAGCTAATAAATAAGAAAAATAATGTGTGAGATAGGAATAGATTTCCTTTCTGCCTTGCCTTTCTCAACCCCAAGGAAAACATATTTAAAAAAATTCTAATGTATGTGCTAGGGTCATACTTCTAGATTCTTTCTGAACAGAATTTGATTGATCTTACTGTTGGAGTTGAGCCATAAGTCTGTCTTGCTTGCCACATTGTCTTGGAAGACAGCAGACTGGGCTATGGGAGAATAGAGGTCTCTAATAGGCTCTGCAATTATCCTAGTAATGCTTTGCTATCTTCTTAAATCTTTCTTTACTCTCATTCTGTAAAACATAGTATATTATCTATGCTGGAAAGAAGTTTGAGCACCTGCCATCAGTATTTTTCAGTAATATCTATTTATCATTCTTATTTGAATGAATGACGACCTGTTATTATCTGGAAGAATTTTTATGATGTTTTGCCTGCACCAAGATTGTCATCATAAAATACCTTACAGCATCTTATACATTATATGTTTAGGCTAGGACAGTTATCTGTTTTAGTTCCTCACATTGTTGTCTAGTAGGTACCATGTGTTATCTGGTAAGTAGGAAGGTGTTTGATACAGTGGATGTAGGAGGATTATGGTGAGGCTATTCAAACCAAGTCAGGTTAAGATGGAGATTGTCATAATCTGTCAATAGTGGATGAATAAGAGCAACAGTGTTTGTAGGTAATGAGGTATATGTTTTCATAAAGGAACTATTTGAGTGTTCTATATCCATAAGTCCTCTAATGTTAGCCTAATTCTTTTCTTCCTTTTTTTCTCCTCTATTGGGTAGCTCAACAGTGATAAAGAGAACCAAATTAAATCTAAAATATATCTCAAAACTAGCATTTGGCCGTAGTTCATTGATCAATGTCTATAGTACAACAATACACAAAGATTGGGTATTTAGCTGAAGAACCGGTCTGGTAACACTTGCATTTGTTGACTGGATGTATTTGTTAGGGCTTGCTTAGGTTTGGATTCATTTTTCAGTGTATCCTTTTCTTGGTGATAGATTTTATTTCAATGATCTATATAGTTTGTTGTGGTACAGTGTTCTATATTGTGTTTTCTGGTTGTGTGTGAAGGCTGAACCATTTTGTCCTATAGTATGACATAGGAGGAGCTGTATACTGAGTAGCAGGATGAAGGCCTTCATCCTGAGGACACCAACGGTGTGGATTAAAATAGGTAGTAAACAGATGCATTTCCTTATTAGTATGCCTGAAGATAGGTGTGAGAGCTGAAGGATTCTAACTATTATGGTGTTAGGGTTTACCTCCAACAGTGGAGCTAACCTAATGCTAGAATTTATTTCTGGTTTTGCAGTAGATATTCAGATGTAGAAATCCCCAGGATTTAGTTTTGGGGTTTTTTATTGTAGATATATACCGTGTTGTTTCAGGGTTACATGAAAAGAAGTTTGTATTCTCACCCACAATTTGCTTCCAAGAAACCAGACCTAAGGAAATATAACAGGTTGGAGAATCTAATGATAGCATAAGTTGATATGCACTGTCAAACATTTGTCAGAATCACATCTAACTTAATATGCTTCAGCATAGTGGCTCTGGGAACTTCATTTCTTTCAGATGATTTATTACATCTCTGCTGTAGCATTCAGTGTTGAATGAAACTTGTAATCAAAATTGGACTAGTAGTTTTCCCCACATTCATTTTTCCTAGGGACTCTTCCGAGCTGGAAAGAGTGAGACAGAACTGTAGAGAGGGTGTTTTATTGTTGCAGCTCTTGCTTTGATCCTGTGCAGCAGAACACGCTGCTCTACAGGTGGAAGTGTTGTAGTCAGGAACTTAGTTCTTTTGTTTAGAAATCTTCTCCAGGTCATGTAGAGATAATTCCAACTAATCACAAGTCTATTGCTGTCTCTGCTTCTGAAATGGTATTGATCAAATTATCCCTTTCCAGGGAACAAACCAACTTCAGTTCTTTCATGCAAAATTTTTACTCTGCAGAAATGTGTATGTCTAAGAATCACTTCCTATTGCTATCATGATCATGTCTGAGTAAAATTCTAAAGAATAAGGATTTCAGACAGGTGGTTGTAGACTTGAATCCTTTGATGACAATCTTCATGTAAACCATCTGTTAACGCTTGGGGAGAAAAAATGTGCAACATATTCCACAGTGGTCCATGGATTACATGGGAGTTAATCTGTGTGACATATTTAATAGCATCAGTCAGGACTCATCTGTTTACATTATTGAACAACTGAAAGTAGAGGCATATTCAACACTTGCTTTATATTGAAACTGTCTTCCTAATGGAAGTCTTTTAACAAAGGGAGCTCCTGTTCACATGAGAACAGAGTAGAGACATGGGAGGGGAGAAGAGGAAAAGAGCACTGAAGTTTTTCTTCTCTGCATAAAGCTGAAGCTGAGAATAATGGAATTTCCCAGAAATAGAAGAGAGAAGACAGTGTTTGAGATACAAAAGTTATGAAATGATGAAGGAACTGTTGATCATGGGATTGAGACAGGAGAGAGGATCATGTAATGTAGAAGAAAAATCCAACTGATCTGGCTGACTAGGTAAGGAGGAAGGAAATTGACTGAACAAGCATTGGCCTAATTTATAGAGATAACAGCTAGATGCCTCTCTGGAGAGGAAAATAATACAAACAACAGACATCTTGGAGGACCTCTGAAGACCCCGTGCTCAAGAATTATTTGGGAAATTATGTGCGTTGTTTTCATTTTGCCTAGAGTTCCCTTTTAGCTATAGCAATAAAACTGGGGAGCAATTTGTATGGAAAACTTCAGTTAGATTTTGTCTTATTTAACTTCTGACAGCTAATTCTGAATTAGTAGCAGTATTAAACAGTGGAGAAAGAAGTATTTCTGGGATTAGGCATCATTTGATCAAACACAGACATTAATCTAGGATAAGACCAGTTGCACCCTACAAGGATGTATTTTTCTCTGATGGTTTTCAAGGGAGACATTCTTTTAGTTCTGTGAATCTATCTTATTTTAGCAATTGTACATCATGGAAGAGGGAATTGTAAACCTAGAGTGAGGATGGAGGGGAAAAACTATAATTAAACTACTGACTAATATGGAGGGCGAGAGAGTACTGAGGAAGGTGGGGAACTAGCTGTTGTCTTGGTGGCCTAAAGACCTCATGGTTGCACAGGCTCATTTCCATCAAGGGAAGACAGAAGGTGTTTGTGCTCTGAAAATATATCAGAGAAGCCTATCAAAGAGACTGTGCTTCAGCTTAGCTGGGTCTAACCAAAGGAAATGTTAAACTAGATGCATTTCTGTTCTCAGGTTCACATTTGAAAGCTGCTTGAATGTGTGCGTGTGTGTGTGTAGGTGAATGCGTGTGTCTCTAGTAAGGGAGAAATCTGCCAGGCATATGAGTGTTCAGAACATGAAGACCTAGTGCTCTCCACATCTGAATATTGACTGTATCTAGAAAGAGTGACAGAAATGCCTTGATTGTTGAAATCAAGGGTTTCTCCAGATCGTTTTGTGGCTCCTCTCCAGTTCAATTACCTTGGTCCTTACCTGCAGAAGCCAAGACCAAGAAACTGAGAATTGGTTTGCACTTTAGTCCTGCCTCAATTTGGAGTCAGAAGAAAAGATCTATACATGCACCTGGATGTGGGAGTTCAGTGGTACTTGGCCTACCAGTGCTGACTTAGTCATAGTGACTCGAGTGGTTAACTGGGTGGGTCAGGAGTGCCATAACTAACATGAAATGCTTTTACATGACTTAATAGAGGTTAAGATAAAGTCCAAAAGTTCTTTATTGTTTTTATTTCTCAGGCCCAAATATCAAACCCCCTGTTAGATTCTAGCATAACTATATACTTACTGTAACTTAAGTTGGATAAAAATATGTTGATTCAAATGTTTTTTCTCTTACAATTCTCAGCCTTCTAATACCCCTGTGAAACATTGCAGGCTTTGCGAACACAGTGTGGTATAAATGGTTTCCCAAAGTGATTACAGTAGGTTCTTCACCCTGCACAAGCAAGCTTGATATTCCATAGAGACTGCAACCGAGGTCAGGGCCATTACTTAACAAGTCCTACTGAGCCAGATGAGAGGCTCATCAAAGCGAAAAATGAATCGATAATTCAGGATCTAGCTGAATAGGAAAAGGTCTGAGTCTTTAGGTGAAGACAGGACCGTAAATGCAACAAAGGGATGCCGAAGTGAAACAACCTTAGATTTTTTTTATTTAAACACTTACCATTATACTTGGGCTTAGAAGGTGTTACCAGGTCATAAGCAAGCTATATAAATCCACCAGAGGCTCAACATTAGCTTTAATAAACTTCTACAAATAAGTGAAAGAGATTTTGCTCTAAGTAGCATACAAACAAAAGTGTCCAGGGTAGCTATATCTTTCAAAGGATGAAGATATTCAAAGTATCTTCTATTTTTAAACCCTCAAAATTGATCAACTTGTGGATATCATTGAGGTCAAGAGGCAATATCGCCCAATGAGGATGTCGTATAGACCTTATCCTTCGTGTATTAATCTTTTTTAAGATCTTGGTCAAATAATTTGATTCATATCAATTAAGCAGTAACAGGAGTACTTTTTCTTTGCAGAGCAGGTTTTAGGATTTTGAGGATCTCAAAGAGATCAGAGGACATTTTGAGGAGTGCAAGCTGTGACAATTTAGTGACCTTTTGGGTTCTTCATAGTAACTTAGCTGTCAGCAAGCAGTAAAAGCGAGCAATATTGCAGCTACAGTTAACAGCCCACAAACAAATAGGAGCCTGAGATGGCAGAGGAAGGGTGTTAAGTCTGAACTAGTTCCAAGTCAGCACTAATTGCTTCTGGATTCATGATGATAATTGCATTTGTTTTAAATAGAGATGGTGCTTTGCAACTGTTGCTCTGGTAAAAATAAGCAGAGTAAAGATACAATTGTATCCTTCCCCAAAAACTTGAACTCCTCACCCTTCCCCCAAAAGCAACATTCCTAATATTTTTTTCTCCTTTTTTCTTCCTTGTTCTACTTCCCCCTCTTGAATCTTTTCTTTGTCATATTTACCTTTCGACCTGTTCTTGTCACCTCTTGAGTAATCTGAAGCCCACCTTGTCAGTCCCAGAACTAACAGGCTGACATCACTCCAGCACTGCAGTTAATGCTGGCACATTTTTAGTGAAGGTTCCTGAAGCGTTGCTTACCTGGCTGTGTGTAGTGGGTAGCCAGAGGAGCCACAGATCATGCTAGACCTCCACCTATAGATCTGTTGCTCTCGCTGTTGGCAGAATCCCCTCACAGGTACCAGTGGGATTCTTCTCCTGACTGGCAGCTTCATAACATTTTTTGTCTGGAGGGTATTATAACAGGCAATCGAAAACAGTCAGAAAACTTCATACTGTGCTGGATGCTGTTGTTACCTGTAGAAGACCATACATGTACCAGTGGCTCTCAGTTTTCTTCCCACATAGGAAGTCTGTTTTGTAGTAAAATACATAATGGATCAAATAAAACTCTGATAAACCTTAAAACCATAACTAGACTACCATTTATATATAGTTACATGAATTTAAAACAACTGTGTGCAGGCACTGCTCCTTATGCTGGCTCTGTTATTGGGCATCTCACTCATGTAGTGAGTCTGTCACTGCTTGAGTCATGTTAAACTCGTAGACATAGAAATGCTTGTGAGCTTGCCAAGTCTGGGTACAGCCCTAGCCAGATCCCAATAGTATAAAGAGGTAAAACTCCAATGTGTGGTGCTCCTGCAAACCATCCTTCCCCTTCCCATAATGGATTAATAGTGTGCTCTGGTAAGGTGTGAGGTCTGGATGACAAATGACTGTGGCCATGGAGAATGTTGTGATGCATGCTACTTTGTCTAGCAAAGAAACCTTATAAGGTTTGTAACGCATACATGGTCAGCTAATTTCCAGAGAGTAGGGTAACAGCGCATTAAGCATTCATTGCACAAGTGCTATAGTTAGCTGATTCTTACTGCATCACAGGAGACAGGAGAAGACATGGTAACATTATTTAGCAATAGAAAAAGTCTTTTTGTACACTCCTGTGTTTAATACTTCAAGGTCTGATCTACAGATGAACAAAAACTTTATTTCTGTCTAATAGCTTAATGTTCTTAGTTTTATAGATTGTGAGGTACTTTTCAGGCTAATGAAGCTAAGATTTGGAGTGGACGATTCTTTCCTCCCCCTGCCCTTTCCCACTGGGAAATTACTGGTTGCACTAATTCTACCAAAGAAATAGAACTTACTAGTTGAAGACAAAGAACCCAATAAAAGCAGGTATATGTATGTAATTCTAGCTTTTTGGAAGAAAAATCTTTGAAAAAATCTAATCTGCTTTCTGCATGTTCACAATACTTGTGGTTGATTATTTGAGGTGGTGTTCAAAATAAATACAACAAATAAGGATTTCCAAAGGCCATCTAAGCCTTTGAATTCAGTGCAATTAGAAAGACCACCAACATTAAGCTCCTTTAGATCAACTTCTTGAGTGTCCTCTGTAAGTAGAGAGTCCTGGAGGAATAAATCCATCAATGCAAAATTGGGTAGCTTTCAGTGCAGGTGTGTGCATAAATACTTAAAGACAAAACGGGTCAAATAAATAAAAAAGAATTATAATCATAGAATCATAGAATGGCTTGAGTTGAAAGGGACCTCAAAGATCATCTAGTTGGAATACCCCTGCCATGGGCAGGAAAACCCACCACTACACCAGGTTGCCCAAAGCCCCATCCAACCTGGCCTTGAACACTGCCAGGGAGGGGGCATCCACAACTCTGGGCATCCTGTTCCAGTGTCTCTCCACCCTCACAGTGAAGAATTTTTTCCTTATATCTAATCTAAATCTACCTTCTTTTAGCTTAAAACCATTACCCCTTGTCCTATTACTCCATGCCCTTGTAAACAGTCCCTCTCAAGATTTCTTGTAGGCCCCCCCCTTCAGGCACTGAAAGGCTGCAATTAGGTCTCCCCGGAGCCTTCTCTTCTCCCGGCTAAACAAGCCCAACTCTCTCAGCCTGTCTTCATAGAAGACGTTCTCCAGCCCTCTGATCATCATGGCCCTCCTCTTGACCCGCTCCAACAGCTCCATGTCCTTCTTATGTTGGGGGCCCCAGAGCTGGACACAGTACTCCAGGTGGGGTCTCATGAGAGTGGAGCAGAGGGGAAGAATCACCTCCCTTGACCTGGTGGTCACACTGTTGACACGGTTGGCTTTCTGGGCTGCAAGTGCACATTGCCAGCTCATCAACCAAGACCCCCAAATCCTTCTCCTCAGGGCTGCTCTCAATCTGTTCTCTGCTCAGCGTGTAGTTGTGCTTGGGATCGCGCCGACTCATGTGCAGGACCTTGTCCTTGGCCTTGTTGAACTTAGTGCAGTTCACACGGACTCACCTCTCAAACCTATCAAGGTCCCTCTGGATGGCATCCCTTCCCTCCAGTGTGTTGACCATACCACACAGCTTGGTGTTGTTGGCAAACTTGCTGAGGGGGCGCTTGATCCCACTGTCCATGTCGCCGACAAAGGTGTTAAACAGTGCCAGTCCCAATACTGACCCCTGAGGAACGCCACTCATCACTGGTCTGCACTTGAACATCAAGTTGTTGACTGCAACTCTTTGAGTGCGACCTTCCAGCCAATTCCTTATCCATCGAGTGGTCCATCCATTGAATCCATGTCTCTCCAATTTAGAGACAAGGATGTTGTGTGTTCCTAGAATGGATACATATGCCTAAAATAAGAAAGTCATAACAGAACAGGTTATTAAATACCTATTTGAAAAGCCTGTTAACAAGCTACCTAAATAATTTCTTTAAGCAAGTGAGGTAAAGGACAAAACCAGGAGCTACAAGAATAGCTCAACCTGCACTATTGTAACATGAAGGACTCCGGAAAAATGAGCCCATGTTAGGGCTGTGCTGGTGCCGAGACTTCTGACTTATAGCCACTATGTCTCCAGAGTCATCATGAAAGTACACAGATCTGACATGGGTCTAGTAACTTGCCATTTAACTTAGAGAAGTGAAGAGTGAAGGGGCCGTGGGACAACGGGTATTCCAGCACTGCAGATCTGAGGTGAATACATAAGTTTGCAAATCCTGAATCAGAAGTTCAAACTTTGTAGTATACATGAGACTACAGTGTCCTACATCCAAAGGGCATTGGTCAACTGCCCATAATTATGCTTGTGGGTCCTGGATGCTGCTTATTATACTCTAAGACTCACAGAATCGCAGAATCACGGTAGGGGTTAGAAGGGACCTCTAGAGATCATCTAGTCCAATCCCCCTGCTACAGCAGGATCACCTAGAGCAGGTTGCACAGGATTGCATCTGGGTGGGTTTTGAGTATCTCCAGAGAAGGAGACTCCACAACCTCTCTGGGAAGTCTGTTCTAGTGCTCGGTCACCCTCAGAGCGAAGTTGTTTTTCCTCATATTCCAATGGAACTTCCTGTGTTCCAGTTTGTGCCTGTTGCCCCTTGTCCTGTCACTGGGCACCACTGAGAAGAGTCTGGCCCCTTCCTCTTGAAACTCGGCCTTTAGATATTTGTAAGTATTGATGAGAACCCCTGTTAGTCTTCTCCAGGCTCTCTTAATAACATTTTAATTCTAACTTTTGTCATTGTTTGAGTGGCTCTGGATAACTGCTAGTGGTGTTAATTTATGTTAACATCTCTCCACGGTTTAATTACCTGGAGACCAGCGGGCTTTACTGTTATTACAGAAGAGGAAGCTGCTTGGGTGGCATGCCTCTCATCAGATCCAAGCTAATCATCTAGATTCTTTGTAGAGCCAACTGAGAGAGAAGATGAGTTTCTCTCAGGGTATCCATTTGAGACACCTGTCCTAAGTATTTGCAAGGAACAGTTTATGCTACCCTGCCTCTCTTTTCTTTGACTAAGAGGCATATGGGTGCTAAAATTTTCAGGCAGCTGAAAGAAATTCACCCTTGGCTACCACTGTTACTGCAGAGTGCTGTGGAAGTAAGGGAGGGTTATTTTTGTAAGTAGAACTTGCAGCTACAAGCAATCACTTAATATTCTCAGTAATCTCTTTGAAAAGAGCTTCCTTCATTCTGAAAAGATGGCCTAAATGTTTTAAGGCATCAAATATGAAAAGCTTTTGATGCTTTTCAAGGTTAAAAGATGCTTCAGATGAGCATGATACTAAGTATGTTGCCATCTCTGAATCTTGGCTAGTAAGCATTTCAACTCATGCAGACTTATTCATGTAAGCCAGAAGCAATGATGTTATGGTTTGAGATGAAAAATAATACCTTCATGTTTTACTCAATGTTTAATTATAAAATAACAGACTGGAATTTGCTTAACCTTAAGCATTTAACAGTATTATAAGAGACCCTGAAGGGAAACACCAGTAAATAATGAAGTTATCGAATTGAAATCAAGAGCACCCTCTATGGCCATATAGGTCATTGAAAAATTATAAATCTAAGAGAGGTGATTGAAAACAAGATGAGAAATTCAAGCTGAGTTCCTGAAACTCGAAGGGAGACCATGTAAAATCAGAGTAGTGTTTCTTTCTTAAAATAGATTGTTCTATTAATAGAAACCTAAAGTGATGCTTCCACACAGAAATGCTTTGGCTTGACATCAAATGTAATTTGCTCTCTGACATTTGGAAATACCTCTCAAAATGATGGTAATGTTTAGACTTAGGATGCATTAGAAATCCTTTTCACTAGGATGCTTCTGATGTATTTTTGCACTCGTTACCTAGGAATCCAGAGAAGAAAGTATTATGAATAATAAGCAAGGTTTTATACTAATGTCTGCATTGTTTTCTTTCTACCAAGGATATAAAAATGTATCATGAGACAGCAGACTCCCACAGAACACATTTAATTAATTAATTTGCAAAATTACCTACTACTGTTATATTCAGAGGAATATAAGTATGTATCTGAAAGCATAAACACAGCTGTGTCTGGGTCTTTCTAAAAAGATTACCTAAGAATTTTGCAGTGCAAATGATGGATGGTTTCTTCCACAAATAGAAGTGCAGTTTTCACCTTTTCCCCTTTTCATTGACCTCTCCTAAAAAGCTCTTGAAGATACTAGGTTCAGCTCTGACAGCCCTGTTTCTGTTACAGTGCTGCCAACTACAGAAATGTTTTACTACATAACTTTGAACTCTTGAGCTTTGAGTGACACTGCTCCTACGTTCTTTCCCATTGCTGTCTGAGGATATTTGTGTATCTGTAATATTTTTCTTTTACAACAAAGAGAAATACTTTTTTTTTTTTTTTCCAGGGATATCACAAACCAGTGTTCCACCATATGTTTTTTCACCTTGGTAACTTTTGATGTGTCCAACCAAACCTTTTGCACGGTGATTGTACTGCTATCCATTGAAGCCATGGATTGGTGAGGGGATGTTATGACATGACTGGTGTCTTGCAGGTTAAAGATTTAGATACTGTAACTTTTTCACCACTGGGGGCTTGATTAAATAGGATAAATAGGGATTTTTTGTGGGCTTGACAATCAACAGTGAGATGACACACACAGAGCACTCCAAGTGAGGTGTTGGGACTGAAGGTTAATTGAGGAATACAAATGGTGTCGCCTGTTTCATCTTACTTTCTGCTTATTATGACAGTCATTGTCTGGGGCTGCCAAGTGAGAGAAGTAGCCTTCTGCCTCTCCTTCTCTCTTGTGCATGTGATATCACCATGAAGGGACAATCTGTGCTCTGGCAATACATGCTATATGTTTTTATTACAATCTGAATAAAATGCCTGGAAGATGCCTGTTAATAGATGCTAATTGGTCTTAGTGCCATGAAAATTAGCATGCCAGGGAAGACTTGTCTTGTTGAAGTTTGATACAAATTTAGAGCTGTTTTGGGAAACACACTGAAAAACCTAGGACTTTCTTTTGGTCCTGCCAAGAAAATACTGTAGATCAAAGTTTGAGTGAAGGCACAGGTTCTTTGCCACGATGCCCACCATCTCTTATGTTGTCACTTTTTTGTCCGTAAGGCTAGAAATACTCCCTCCACTTTCTCCATTTTTTTGTTTTCCTCTGGGAAGAGGTACCATCAGAGAATTAAGATGATGAGAGGAAATCTTGGCAAATGAGGGCCTTGCAGAGACTTACTACCATAGTGCTGAGGATATCAGGAGACACTTGGACACCTGTTTCTTTCAGGAGTAGTATTGTTCTGTGCTTACCAGGAGCATTCCTCCCTTGGTGATAGGTGCCTCTGCATGTCTACTAGGCAAACCAGGTCACTCTGCATTGATGGTATACAAGAGTAAAGTTTTACTGCTAACATAAAGAAAAAAAAAAGTGTTAAATGCTACTTCTAGACCTTTTGCTACAGAATTAGTACTAAGTAATTATGAAGTGAACATAATCCAGGATCATACTTTTGTGCCTTTTCCAGAAATCTTCACACTGTCAAAAATCTCTAACAGAGAGAACTAGGATTAAATCAAGACTTTTTACCATTAGGACCAGTGGACTTTGAATGGGACTGTATTTAAGGCTGTGTGCTTAAATACAACACACTTTATTTGCATAGTGTATAAAGGCAGTGTTATATGCCTTTCTCTAAGCATTATAATAGGAAATACCAATTACAGCATGTATTACTTAAATCCAGTTTAAGTTTGATTGAGCTGTTAATTTCTATGTTAGCAAGAGTCTGTTTTTCTGTTACATTCCTTGATTACCAAGACTTCTAGCCTTGCAAGACACTAACTGTTACTAAATTGCTTCCTATTTTTCTTTTCAGAGAGTCTAAATCTTGTTAAACCTGGGACTATTATACCTTGACTCCCTGTACTTTTTCTACTTTCTGGCAGAAGTGCCACCTGTGAAAAAGACTGTCTAAAAATATAGCCTGTAGACTTTTCTATTGATTACAAGGGTGAAACTGGATTATCTTGCTCTTGTTTTGTCAGCTCAGTTTTTCACTTTTGTCTTTCATCTTTAGTCTTCACATTCTGTTTTCTCTCGTTTGAATTTCCTCAATTTGAAATAGTCTCATTAGGAGGCAGGTCATAGACTAATAAGGCATTCTCTCATGCTTATTTTAATCTATTAAGCATTCATTTGGAGTTAAATTAATTAAATTATCATGTATAGAACCCTTGGAAAACACCCATACACACAACTAGTTGTCAATCACTTATCATCCCATGTAACTCTCCCCAAAGACACCTGTGGTAATCAAAAAACCTCAGAGAAATTGAAAGTAGGAAAATGATTGACACAAATCTCATTTTGGAAAGCTCCTTTTGCTGAATAATAACACCTGTTAGTTATTTGCAGGATTTATATTCACTTTATCTGTAGGATTGCTAGCAAGCATCTTTAGTGTCCAGTAAAGTCAAAGTGCTTCTGAGAGATTCAGTTCCTGAGAAGACTGGAGAAAGACATATTCCTTTCTTTTTTTTTTTTTTTAATAAAGTTTTTCCTTTCCTGTTACTGTTAGAGGTAAATGCATGTAAACGATGTCTGATGAAAATTGAAGTCTATTCCATAGGCTAGTAGTCTGCCAGCAGATTAATTACTCATATTTGATTTTGAGGGTTGAGTACTGGTAATTATTGGAATGTAATGGTCAAAGCGTTCTCTTGCAAAAATGACCAATAGCCATAATTTGACTCTGAAATTTCTAGCTTATGGCTGGGTATCAAGAAGTCTGAAAAATCATTGATTAAAGCCAGTGGTGCTTTAAAAGACTGAGACAAATAGCTCTGGTTTCTTTCCCTTAAAAATAAAAAGTTAAAAAAAATGTGCAAGCAAACAAGATTTTAATTAAATATTGATGTACTACTAAAACTTTTTTGCTGATTGAATTTGAAATCAAGACATTGAAAAGAATTGCACCTTCAAAATGAAATTCTGTATTTTAGAGCATGAGTATGTCAGAAATGTAAGTGTGTAATATAGAGCTGTTTTCAAAGTATTGTTTTCCCAGATATTATTTTTTTTAGCTCATAACATTTCTTGGAAATCCATTTATTAGTTTAGGATTGGACTGATATTTATTTTTAATTCCTAGAGGAATTTCAACTTTTCTTCCAGGTATTGTTCTTTCACATTGCATTTGGTGGGTATAACTCTTGATTTGGGCTACCAGATGCAGATGACAGTGAGAACAGGAATCTGATCATATACTCTTTGAAGTCTGGAAGGACTCAAGGCCCTCACTTTTCTAACTCGAGCCCCACAGGGCTCAACAGCAATTTACTGATGGAATATTAGCAGTAAGTCAATATCTTCCCAGGGGCAAAAGAGGAAAAGGATGAGGGATAATAATGCACACAAGTAAAACTACTGTAGGATTATATTTCTTGCTGGTGCATGAAGGACACAGCTTATCGATCAATTTCAGACTTTAAAATGTCTGAGACTGGTTAAAATCTCAGGCAATGGGCTACAGCTAGACAAAGCAATGTTGTTGGGGACAATTCCCATGGGGAATTTACAATTTTATCAAACACTTGCTATATTCTTCCTTTTTTTCCTAACGGAAAAAGATTCTGATAGGAGTGTGATGTAAAAAACTGGAAAAGATTGTTTGAGCATTTTACAGAAGGAAAAACATCAGACTTTATTGGGGTTTTTTTATATTGTTGCCTGCACCACATGAAATTCAGCTTTCATACTTGATAGAGTGGTACTGTGATTTCAGATTAACTCTTCAAATACAAATTTGTAGTGACCACGTATTAGACATCTACTGAACAGGTTCCTGCTTTAATCACAAATTTCAGAATAGCACTTTTTTTTTTTTTTTTTTTTTACATTCTGTTTAAATACTTTTCACAATCCATGACTCATGACTTTCTATGACAGTGATGATACATACATCTTTAGATACCAGTAAAGTCTAAGAAGCAAGAGAATTGGTCTGATCAGCCTAGTCCTCATCAGCAAGCAAAATAATCCTGTTAAAATAGAGCAATGAATATTAAAATGGAGAAAAGATAAACTGAGGACAATAAATTATTGTGGAAAAAAAGAAAAGGAGCTTTATTCAGGGAAATTTAGGAAAGTTTGAATGTAGAATGTCACAGAGAAACCACTGGAAAATCAGTAATTCACCCATAGTTAATGGTTTGCCTGTTATAAATAACAGGGTTGATCCACATCTGTTCATCGTCTGGCAGCTATTTCTGGATAGCTTACAGCTACATGTGAGTCCGGACTTGAGAGAAGAAAATTTGCCAGCTAACAGCATATTTTCTTTGCAGAAGCTGGGGACTGTGGTCAAAAGAGATCATGACTTGGGGGAAGGGGTTCTGCCCAATTTATTTAGTGCAGTTCAGGATGTGAAACTGCTGAATTTTTTTAATGTGCCACTATTTAGCCACTAGCCAACACAGAATTTGTCACATCCCATCTACTTTGTTGGAAAGAAGATAGAGAACTTGTCAGAGAAGTTAATTCTTAACGACTTTACTCTCTAAAGGCAATGAGGGTGTCTGAACTGGGACACCATCTGTTCAGCTGAGCTGGTTTCTAAGTCAAAATGTGACTATGTGCTGTAAAGACCTGGTCAATGTGAGTTATGACTCCTATTCATCCTGTGTGGATGGGTCTCCTTTTGAAAGACACCAGGATTTTGACAAAGGACTATTATTTGCTTGAGTCCTGCCTCACTGTGGTTGGAGATAGGATATATGCCCAGACCCAGGAGCTTGGAAGCATTCCCAAGGTCCAAAATTTACATCCTACCTGAATTTATTATTGGACAACCAATAGTTTCCCTCCACCAAGACCCAAGCCAAAAACGAATAGAGCAGTGAAGAGGTTGCACAGCCCATTTTGGGGAGTTTTGACTATGGTAACAATCACTGTTAAAGGAAACTGAGTGACAGCTTGACTGAAGTGGGGGGTAAGGAAGAGACTCCTTGTTCCAGAAAAGAAGCCGTCAGCAGGAAAGAGACCGAAGGAGGGGATTTTGACCAATGGAGACATGTCAACTATATCTTAACATGTTCCAAAAGAACATGAAAAACTGAGTCAAAGAATGATACACACGTTCTGTTCCTTTGCCTAAATTGAAGCCATGCTTGTGCTGCTTTTAGTACAGAGTGATTACTTTCACAGTTCTGGCAAAGATTTTTAACTGTGCATGCGCCAAGTATGTGAAAGGCTGTGTTTCATTGTGTTTGCCTGCAAATTTAAAGAGGGAAATGTGCTGGCATCTCAAAATTTTCACATTCATTTTGCAGGATTTCTCATTCATTTTACAGAAAATTCAGTGCAGTCCATAAAAATGCCTCTCATTTTCTGCCCTTCCTCCTTCCATTTCATTCTTTTTCCTAAACTTCATGACAGGTTTGGAAGCCTACCTTGGCAAGACAGTCACAGAACACTCTAGTGCTTGGGTGAAAAATCATATCTTCAAATGTCAGTGGTGCCCCAGTGCGCTCATCAGCACCAGTCTCCACATGAAATATGGTAGACTGTTTTGCAGGAAATGGACTTTTTTTTTTTTAAGGTTTGTTGCTAGGCATTTACTGTATTCAGTGCAAATTTGGTATAGGCTAGGTGTATTAGCTCATAAATTTATTATGTGAAGGATATGCTACTTTTAATCTTTAGGTTTAAGTGATATTTTCTGTTCTATTTCTGCTAGGGTATATTGTAAGATTTGCTGTGCTTTAAGAGCATGGAAAATAGCGTGCAACAGGCTATTATTCAAACACAACAGTAAAAATAGAGAAGCTGAATTGTAGACATTTGTCCGTACAACCCTGTGTTCATAGTGGGAAATGTATTCAGTGTATTGTTTTTTTTCAGTGGCATGTCCGAGGGGCAGGTATGCGGTTAACTTTGTGTGACGTGAAGCTGGAGATTACCAGCCTTCCTTGCACAGTGGTACCGCCCACTACTCCATGTCACTGAGGAAAACCTCCTGAACCTACGGAATTTGACAACCTGCACTTATTTAAATACCTGTGCATCTTTTCACAGTAGTGACATTTCTAAAAGTGGTCAATAGAAATATGTTGAGAAACTCTTTTGTAGGTTTTTTTTCTTTGTGTAAATCTTGAGGCTCTGTCTCTTCTTGTGTGGAAGTATTTGCTCTTCTTTCTGTAGATAACAGAAATTGAGATGGTAGAATATAGTAACTAAACTACTCCAAATAATCTCTGAAATACCATTTTCAGTTAAAGAAGCTTTTTCATTAAATTAGAGATATTAATTACTTTTGGCTTTCCAGCTGACAACAATCTGCAATACAAAATCCGAGGTAATTGCTAGTATTTGTAGCAATGAAATCTTTTCGTGTTTGGGATGTGAGCTACAAATTATTCTAACCTTCAGATTTTAAATAGCTGAGAAGAAGCTCAAAGAAAGAATTGAAAATTATTCATAAAAACATCCATTAAGCTCTACATATGGTTTATCTAACCTTTGACATAAATAAAGAACTATTTTTTTTCCACAGAGAAAAACTGTTGACCACTTTGTTGATCTGGTAAAACAGAACAAAACAAAACAAACCCTTGGCCTCCTACCCCAGCCCATTTCTGATTGAGTATTTAAGTAATACTCTTAACAAGGATTTTGTCCTATCATTTCAGTTTCAGTGCTCCTTTTTCTGAGCAATGCATCTATCTAAAAGAAGAATTCTTTGGACTTCTTTTTCTTGCCACAAGTTCACATAAGATAAAAAGAAACAATGTGTTTCAAATGGGGTGGAGAGGGGTCCTGTTTGGTTCATCAGGACACTAAACTGAATATCTGTCACAAATGTCAGGAGCAAGAATAATTGCATTGCCAGACAGAAGCCTATAATAAGCAAGAAAAAAATCACATTTGAAATAGGTTTGGGTTTGAACCTCAAAAAGTAGATCTAGGATTGAAAACTACAGAAGCTTTTAAGACTGTTCAACTTGTTTATCAATAAAACTAAGAAAGTCCTGGTTTAGTTTGGAAATGTTCCTGCATAATACATTTAATTGTGTTTTGATCAACGCTGACTTTTCACACTTCCTACTTAAAAAGATTTCCTTCGAACTTCAGCTTCTTGCTAAGTTTAATTGTAGCTGTGGAACATTTGCATGTAATATTAGTAGGTGATGTACCCAGCAGCGTCAATGATAACTAAACTTGAAGGAAAACAGTTTAAGAAATAAATATGGTTGTAGGAGCTTTGGTAGTTGAAACTCTTGAACTAGGCTGATTTGAAATTTTTTGAGCTCCAGAGATTGTGCTTTGTTTATTCGGTTTTCCTCTCCCCCTTAAATGGATATTTGCAAGAAGACAATGTTCCAGAAGTACAGCTTTGGCCATTAAACAGGCATTCAATGTCTGTGCCCTTATCATCCAGAATAAAACTTTTAGATGCTTTCTTTTATCACTGAAAGTCAATACTGAATATACCAGTTGCAACAGGACTACACTGCTTTTGTTTTTTGGTTTAGTTAGGGCTTTTTTTGATTCTCTGATGGTCTTCTGGCATACTGGAATATAATATGAGAATGGTTTCTTACCTCTCTTAGAACCATAGAATCAGAGAATGGTTTGGGTTGCAAGGGACCTAAAGATCATCTAGTTCCAACCCCCCTGCCATGGGCAGGGGAACTTAACTGTCTAAGTTCCAGATTCACCTTTCCTAGTCTTTACCTACATGTCTCTCCTCCATTATAGTCATCATATAGTTTGCCCTTTATCTGCATGTGTTAGAATTACGTATATGAACACTTGCTGCAATGCAGTAATGCCATGGCAAAAATATGCTTATTTCTGTATATGTCATCATTTCATGTTTCCTAGTCCTAGGACACTATGGAGTTCAAAATACTTTCTGATTTTTAGCAGAATCTTCCTGAATTTTGTTACTTCAGTAGCAGGAAAAATGCGAGAGTAGCAGCTGAACAGTCCTTAAGAGATGAACACACAACTTCTAAGGCATCATTACATCTGAAGTCACAGATCCCTGCTCTGCTGGTAGAAAAGAGGGAGTCTGTCACTGAAGGATGGTTTTGCTTTTCAGGTCAGGAATGATGCTTGTTATTGCTGATGAAAACTGTCTGGGCAGCTGACATGAGCCAGCAGTGGGCCCTTCACTGCACAAAGAAAGAGCTTGTGAAATCCCATATGATGCTTGACCTGCGGGTCCTGTGTGTGTCTGTGGGAAGATCCTGTTTCTGATGCATTAGAAACATTACAGGAATGCTCTTCCTGTTCTTCCCATATAATGTGAAATTGGCTCAAAATGCTCATAGCGAATTAGTATCTCTATCAGTTGCTGTGATCATCAAAAAGACGTTCAAGCCGCACTTTAACGCACAAAGAAATTTATGTTGGAGAGAAGTTGGGTTCTTTCAGGCTCTTCTGCTGCACCAACTTGCCTGCAGCTGAATATGATGACTTGCGGTGTGGTGCTACTGGCTTTCAGCACGCAGAGGCAAGGAAAGGCTTGTTCTTCCCTCAAAGTGCCCTTACTGTGAGCTAGTGCTACTAGTAATCAGCTCTGCACAGTAGGTGTTTATTCATTAACTTTTATCACAGTCCTCTGCATAGGACAACGTGATTAGTTCAGCCATAACAGGGACATACAAATAAAATAATAAAACATGGCACCAAAATGGGAGAATTATTGAGGTTATTAAAAATTTAAAATGGGCTTTAATTGTGTTATGAAAATAAAAGTGCATCTTATAATGCTACTTAGTTAAAAACTGATCATGGAAAAGCATAAATGATAATTTTCTGCTTTTTGCTTTTTAATTTGAAATTATTTAAAAACTAATATTATTTTTTTTTCCTCATTAAAATACTCTCTTTCTGGATCTACTTGTATGATCCTGTTAAGAAAAATCTTTCATAGGTTCCTAGTAGGAGTTCTGATATTGTGGTAGATTGACAAATGTGTAGACATACCATTCTTTAATTATGAAACTTCAAGAGCTTCCAATCCTCCCAGGATCGTAATCAAGAGATGTTGCAATCAGTTTCTGTTGTTCTTGTAATGATACGTGAGATTTTAATTTAAATTGGTAACTTGTCCCTCCAATCACTTGAAAGGGAAGCTGGCAGCCTGGACAATTAAATTCAGACTTCTGTAAATTATTTTTATTGCTCATCATTCATGAAATAGCACCTTGATGTACACAAGCAATATCCTGCTAGGCTTTGGGGATGTGGATTTTAATCACTGTGAGTAGCCAAGGAATTTAATGACTTAATGACAAGTCCACCCGTTTTAATGGGAACTCTGTGCTAATTAATTAGTAGAGGTAGTTTGTCAGCTTTTTAAGAAACATTGATAACTAGGCTGCATTTGCCCTTTGGGAATGTGAATAATTGACTAAGTTTAGCTTCCAAATCAGTTGAATTGAGGGAAGTGGAAAGATTGCTGCAGATTAACAAAATTATATAATTTTTCTTTTAATAAAACAAAACCTCAGAGTTTTACATTCTGTTGAACAAAAAAAGCTTCATTTAGTGAAATCCAAAATACTGCATTTCAGGAGAGCAGGAAGCCACCTTCTTGTTCCCTTTGTCTAGTAACTGAAGAAGTTAGAAGTAAGGCTTGTGGTAAGACTCTTCCGGAGGGGATGTGGGAAGTTTAACCAGCTGAAAAGATACAGGGAAACTCTGGTCGCTGAACCTCTCTACCAGGATTTAGAACAGTAATTTGCAGTAGGCACAAAACAAAGTCAAATTGTAGCTCTTCCATGAAAATAAAATTGATTCTCATTTGCAGTTGTCACTTCTACATACAGATGAGTTAGTAGCTGTAGTTTTATTACCAGAAGACAGTAGATACTGGAAAAGTTCCCTTTGATCTGTTGGTTTTTTTTATAGAGTAATTTGCTTTGAATGTTTTTCTTCTTTAGTCATGTGCTTGATTCTAGCATAACCCAGACTGCCACTCTTCATCTTGGCTAAGATGTTATTTTCTTTGCAGAGTTTTTCTTTCTTTCACAGAGTCACAGAATGGTTTGAGTTTGAAGGGACCTTCAAAGATCATCTAGACCAACCTCCCTGCCATGCACAGGGACATCTTTCACAAGATCAGATTGCTCAAAGGCCCATCCAAATGGGGCTCAAGTCTCTTCACCTTTGAGACTTGAATAGGGCTTCAAGTCTCCTTACCTTTTTTGTTTTGTTTTGTCCATGAATCTATAAAAATTACTTTCTACAGGATTCCATGGTGTTTATCTACTGAAAGTGAGGTCAAGGTGAACACACTGGTGGCTCAGGGGAAGAAAAGAGCTGCAGCACTTTGGAATGCAATAGGATTCTTGAGTGAAACATGATTTATGTTCAAAGTTTTCAGTCCTGATAGATTTTTCCAAGAGAAACATATTTTTTATATTGTTGCTATGCTGCTCTAATACTGACTTCACTCCAACTGAAATCAGTAGAAAAACTATTGCAATTTAGAAAGACATTACAAGAGCAATAATTGGTTTTAGTGTAAAGTTTGGCAAGAGTCTGAAAAGCTGTAACCCAAAGTCATTTGTGCTGCTAGCTGATCCTCAGATTGTTCTGATTGTAGCTTATCTTGCTGCTAAGAAGTTTGTTTGCATTACTTGTAAGACGTGTTTGTTCTTCATGCAAATCACATGCAAGCATAAATATTCAATGCTTTAGGCTTGCTTTTGTAGTAGTTTGTCATTCAGCGCTGTAACCAATGAAGATCTCTATGATGTAGCAAAATATAATCTGAAGCAATTATTCTTGGAAACTTCTCCTACAGTTTTTATTAAATATTTACAAATGGCAGCTATCTTGTGGGTTTACTGCTTGTTTTTAGATCAGAATGGGAAAGCAGAGGGGAAAAAAGTCTGAAGGCTTTTCCAGTACTGAGTGTGCATAACATTTTTGATTGGCAGATAGAGCATATGTTGTTGAGTGAAATCTCCCTGTATTAGCTAACAATTAAAAGAATGAAAAAAGATTTGAAGGTAGTGCTTTTATAAGAATGTATACAGAATGAACTAAAATAGAGTTTAGATTTTTCTTTCGTCCAAGCACCCAAGACAGCGATCATGTGTTACCTGAACAAAACCAGGAAACAGCCTCCATTGATCCTGATGCAGTCCCACTTGCTGAGCTTGGAAGTAAGAGGATTCTGCTAGTGTGGAGTGAATTAGTCAGGAAAAACTAGTCAGAAGAAGGCCCAAGATTCTGGTCATTCTGGTAGAATCACCTTAAAGACCTGCTGTATATAAATGACTGCTACAGTGCAGGTCAGTTCTTGAGTGCTCTGTTTTTACATATGTTGTATCACTTTTTGACTTGTTTTGAAATGCTGTTGCCATTCACACTCATTGGTTCTTGGAGACTGTTGCTGTCATTATCTTATTTTATTTTTTAAGATGCCATCCCTTAATCGTACTAGCAAGATGAGTAGCAGTAGACAAATGTAGTCCTGAATGACACATCAACTGTTTTTTATGAAATCCTTTAAAAATAAAATAGTCCCAGTCACTCTGTTTGAAAAATGTGCTTGGAAATATCATCTATAAAATAATAACAATAAAAAAAAAACCCAGAAAACAAACAGCAACCAGTATGACAGAGTTATTATTTCTCTCCTTTGTGTTTCTGCCTCTATACAGTATTGGAGCAATGCAGCTACTTCAGACCAAGATGGATAGTGGGTTTAGTTTGACAAGTTTTGAAGGTTAAATTATTTAAGTACAATCTGCATACTTCGAACCCTTTAGCATACAAGCAAAAACAGACCTGTGTGCAGACAGAAACAGAACCTTTCAGTATAGAACCTGGCTTTAATGGGAGATAATAGTCAGTAATTTTGAAGTGAGGTTGCTTCATGTTGATCCTGTCTCTGAAACTATCTCCAAAACTGTCTCTCTATCCAAGAATAAGATACTTTCCTCCTTTTTTTGTTGAAATTGTTCCAGTCTGATAGTGCTTCCTTTTCTATCTCTCAGGGTTGCAAGGAGCTATTATGGCTACATGGAAGCCTCATAGCAAGGATGAGTTAAGAAACTAAATGCTACCATGCCTCTCCTGGAAATTATAGTCAGCGTACTCTCTTGCCATTTCCATTTGTCAATCTGTGTTTGAACTGCAGAATGGACAGCAAAGTAATTGTAAGGTTCAGAAAACAGAGATGGGCAGAGTTGCCTCCATGTGGGAGAATTTTGCCTCAAGGACACCTCAGTTGTAGATCTTGCCTTTCTCCTCAATAAATCAAATGCATTTAGAAAATATGGTGCATTTGTGTGTAGTCTAAGTAGTGAAAGCTGGTCAGGAAGCTTTTGGCAGATGTTGTTTAGTGGTTGTGAGTGTAGAAGTGCATGCAAGGAGACAATGTCAGTGTTGTTGAAGGCCATAAATGCAGCTACGTGGAGTAGGAGCCTCTTTGTGAGAACCATTCATTTCCCTGTAGATTTCTTTTGTCCTTCTGCTTGTCACCTAAGCTCAACAGGCTGGTAAATCTCCTCTTCAGTGCTAGCCCATGCAGCAGCAAATCAGAGGTCCAGGAGGGCTGGAAATCAGAGATCTATTCCATCTTCCTGCTCACCATGTCAATACTTGTTTTATCAGTTATTAAACATGCAAGGATGGAGATTCTCCAGCTTCTCCACATTCCAGTGATTCATATCCCATACTCTTAGGAACTCAAATATCTCTTGCCACCTTGAGCATTGAAATGTGGAGAATGGATTGCACCAGCCTTTATGTATTTGAAGACTGTAAAGTTTTGTTGAGTCTCTTATTCCTCAAATTAACATCTCTCCTCTCATTCCACAGCTTGCTCAGTCTGTTGTAGTAAATTTTAGATCTTCAGTTTCTGTGATCCTACTCTATGTTCACTTTGAACTTTCTGACAGTCCATGCCTATCTTGGTTTCATGCTTGAAAGTAGGTCTCAAAATAATTTTCTAGGTGGGACCTTACCACTGTCACATAGAGCAGAAGGATTTTTTCATGTATCCTTCTTGTTTGCGTAGCTGATGACAGTGACCTACATCTGGAAATTTACATATGTTCTATCAAGTTTCATCTGGTTTTCCTATAGCACATTCTCCAATTTTCAAGTTCATTCTGCATTCTCATTCTGTCCTTTAGCTGCTTAAAGCTACTCCCAGCTTGATGTCACCTGTTTTGGTTTTTTTTTGGTTGGTTGGGGTTTTTTTTTGGTGTGTGTCTACCTTTTGTATGGTTAATCAAACTATTAGATAATTCTGGATCAAGATTAGAACGCAATGGAACCTTGCCTGATTCAACCTTATGGCTTTTTTGGACATAATCTAGTAAGAGGCAGATATAATGAAGCATTTGAAGGAGGACGGAATGTGGTTCCCTGATAGCCAGTCTGTTTCCTTCTCAATTAAAACCTCCTTATCTCTCTTTTCTCCAGTCTCCTATCACTAGTGGAGGATGCTTAACAGCAAAGCACGCTTGTACAATCTTTTAAAAGACTGGAAATATAAACTAAGGGAAACCATTTCTTTCTCTTTTCAACATGCTAAATCTATCTGGGATTTTTTTCCTATCATAATTTTTTGCATAATTTTTAAAAAATAAATTTGTATTTGTTTTTAGACTTACTGAAAGGAAGCTATTTAGTAAAAACATTTCATTATGAAAGGATTTTCATTTGGCTAACACTTCCACTTAAGTGGAAAAGTCAATACAGTTTGGGCAAAGAAATTTCAATGCCTACTCAACCCATTAACTGTTGCGAACACACGTCTGTAAGAGTTCTCTCTATGGGTAAATGCATAACATGCCACTTGCATAATTCTCTCGATTGTGTATGGTTAAGTTCTATTCATATCATTGTAGTGTGCCTGTTGCCAAAAAATCTGACACGCTTCCAGGAAAGTGACAGCAATATGATCTACCATCTGACTTTTTTTTCTTTCTTTCTTTTTTTTTCTTCACAAGGAGAAACTTGCATGTGAGATTTTTTTAAGGGAAAAATATGTACAGTATGCAAAGTAAAAGCACTTTGTGTCCACAACAAAGCCTCCTAATGCAGTCTAACACAGTTACTGCCTGATTCAGCTTGATACAAGTCTGTATAAGGTGTCAGAGCAATGTTGAACCTTCATTTCTCAAAAGTATAGTGTTTGGCTTGGTTGATTTGACACGGAACCTTCACATTTAACAAAATAAGTTTCCTTTTTACTTAATCTGAATTTCATATGTGCTTCTCAGGCCAAATAACCAAAATCAGTCTTGTAGAAGATTCTCAGCAAGAATACGTGTTTCCAAGCTAGCCCCTAGACATTTCCAAGACTCAGATTCTTTTACTTGTAATACATCTATCTCCTGCAGCCATACAGTCTGTTTAGTTGATCTGTCAACAGGCTTCTTCACTTGATCTAACTACTCATTTTTATGCAAAGTTTCCAATTCTAGCTGTTCTCCATTGATAGGGGGGAGTAATACTTGAGATTTGTTTGCCATTAGCAGTTTACCAAAGATAATTGGCCTTCTAATACCACTATGTGATAAACCAATTAAGCTAAACCTGGCAAACATAGATGTAACAAATGCTTTTTCCTGATGCTTCCATGGACAGATTTTTACCCAGCCTCATTCTTTTCTCTCCCCATTTGCTGGGAAACAAACTGAATTGCAAGCTCACCGTAATCTGTTTTTTAAAAATCCTCATTTAGTGCCTCAAAGAAGTAGATTTGATCCTGTGCATAAACCATTGGTCTGGGCACTCTGGTCTTGGTTGTGCCCAGATTTATGAGACAGAGCGAGGCTTTACAAAATCCCACAACCCTCCTGCCTCCAGCACCCTACCAAACTATAACTTTGTTTTTAAAAATGGAAATATAATCATGGCATCTCTGTTGACCTTGCATCTGTTAGAAAGAAATAGTGAGTGGTTCATTATTTTTCCTTTTGGGTTGGGGTAATCAGATAAAGAGAGGACAATGGTAGTCTTCTGCTGGCTTAGCCTGTAAATGGAACATTACTGAGGCTTGCGTGAAACTGTTGCCCCATGCAACTCAAATTTGGGTGTGTTTATTTCAAGCTGGTTTCCTTAAAGCAGGATCACTGCCTGTATGAATGCATTTTAGTTTAGGACTCCTACGAAATGGTATGAGAGCGAAAGTCAACTTAAACCTGCTCCTGTATTTTATCAATGTAAATGCTTCTTAAACTGAAGCAGACCTCTTCTTTTTATCACTTATCCATCATTTCCAGATGGCTCACTTGAACTGCCTGTGGGGTTGCTATGTTCTACAGTGCTGGGGAGACTTCTTTGCTGGAGATTTTTCCACATCTTAGTGACAGTGAGAAGACAACATAAGACAAGACAGGCTGTTCCTGTGCCACTTTAGTAACAAGGGAATTCTGCCTGGAGGAGGCTTGCTATTCATAAAAACAGTCATGTTTAGTGAATGGGGTCAGAATCTGTAGATAGCTTGTTCACACTTGTTGCATTCTTGCCTGTAGACAGTCCACTAGCTATCTGTGACAACAGTCACCTCCCTCTCTCTTGCTTAGTAAGGCATGAGTGCTCACTCTTTGGACAGGTCCCCCTCACACAGATGATGAGGGTGATGATGATTTATGTATTAGTTCCCAGTAGCCTGACATAGAATCAGATCAGAAATGTAAAACTCCTTTCTTAAAATCCAGGAGTCACTGTCACCCTTCCCGTCGGAAATGGGGCATGGCTGCGAGTGGCTGCTGCATTCCCAGGCAAAGAATGAAAGATACTCTCAAAACCCTCCCTGCAACTGATTATTCTTGCTCTTTCCATTACCATTCTCATCATAATGTGCTGCCTTTGCCCTTGCTTCCAACTAACAATCCATGCTTACTGATGGAGGTTAAATGTGATTGCTGAAAGAAATAGGTTAAAAAGAGCGGCAGCCAGTTGGGTCCATACTGATATAATAAAAGCAATTACACTTAAGAGATTAGAAGCATTGAAATGGCAGCTGAAGCAGCTCTAGACTCTGGGGCTCAGTAGGAAGTTCAAATGCCCTGTTTTTGTTTTAGTTTTGGATGGAGTTTTTCAGAGGAGTGGATTATAAATGGCTTCTACTGGGAGAGCAATTAGAATTAACTGGTCAAATAAGTTGGAAGTAATGACATAAGTACAAAGCGGACAAATTTTGTTACTGAATGGTCAGGCAGGAGATGAACAGTGGTTTACCATATCTAAGGAAATAAAGGCTACTGCACATGAAAAGCTGAATTGACGTAACAGATTTTAGTTAGGCTTGTAGATTCAAATGGGCTGTGCTTCTCGACTGTGACTATAAATAAGTGGGGAAGTGCAAATGGTTTTAGGTCTTATGCACATTTTTTCATGGTAAATAGTCTGATTTGGGGCCAAATTTTAAAGGTCCACGAGTTCAGAAAGCAGAGAAGCGCCAAAGTGAATGAAAATGTCAACAGATTTCTAATTCCCAGTGTTTCATTTACAGGTAGGAATTACATAGTTTCTGAAAATATCAGTGGGAATCTACATCCCTTTTTCAAGATCTGGGGAATAGCAATAAATAGACATGAGATCAGGACCACTCTTGTGATCACACTTAAGTTAGTGTGTGCAGTATCAAAATCATTCCACCTTTACATAGTGGCAAATCTTAAGGCTTTAGAAAGAGCTGTGAATGCGATAATAGCACTGAAGAAGAACACTAGACTCTGAATTGCCCTATTAGTTGTAGCTTGGATAGTATTCAGTGCCTAGAATAGATGAAGAGAAAAGTTATGAGACAACATGTCTTGACTCAGCTGTTTATCAGAGAGCTACGTGCAAGTAAACCTATGTAACTCTGTGCTGAAGACAATTCCCAACTCAGTTCCTAAGTCTGGCGTTGCCCCAACATGAGTTCTTCCCATCTGCATACTTCTACTTTTGCAGACACAAGAGGCTTTCCATGCTGAAATTATGAAGTGGTGAAAAAGGTTATTATAAAGTGAATCCAGCAGACAATCAAAACCTAACATCTTTGCATGCCCTGTACTGCTGCATTTGGCAAAGTCCACCCCCAGTGTTTTACGGTTCTGTTTGTGGTATGCCTGGTTTCAACCACTGCAGGTTCCCACAGGAACATTACCTGTTCATATGCAAGGGAGAAGAGCGTGCTGTCAGAATTTGCTTCTTTTGTAGTTTCTACCTAAATGCTGCTAATGGGAGCTTTATCTCTCTAATCTTGCTGAAATAAGTTTTTCTCTTCTTTCTTATCACTGGTTTTATTTAATTATTTTTTTAATGTCCTCCTGTAATCTTGGCCTAGGCTTAAATGCAAACATTTTTGTTTGCTTCTTTTACTGGCACTTTTAGTACTTGTAGGGATTTTTAACCAATTACTCAGAATATAGTTGGCAGGTAGAACAAGAGGAGATTCTCTGGTTTGCCTCCCAGTGTCCAGAGAAGCAAAGGCACCCTTGCAGGGGTCATTCCTCACCAAGAGCAGCACTGTCACAGATGATAAGTAAAAGTGAATTCATAGTCACTCCTCAAGGATCATTACTAGATGCAGTTTACAATAAAAATGCCAAATGTAACTCCAATGTTCTTTGAAAAACTCAATTTTGTTTCACTCCCAGTGGAAATATTCATGTGTAATCTTTGGTAAAGTAGTGGTTTTTACTGCTTATTAGTATGATGTGCAATTAGTTGATTGCATGTGTATCTTTTTTTTTTCTTCACAATCAGGAAATTAGTATGATCGAAAGCAGAGAGAACTTTTTTTTTGTCAAGTTGATCTGTAGGTCAAGATCTGCAGCAGAGCAGAGAGCAGAGGTTAGTGGCAGAGGATGGGTTTTTTTTTTGGGGCGATTGTTTTTTGTTCAGTTGTTTGTTTTCTGATGCACACTGTTAGAACATCTCACAGACCAGGTTTATACAGGAAAAATGAAAGCATTAAAACCTAGGCAATATTGTTCTTGGTGATATTTGCAAGTAATGCCTACCCCTCCCTGATATGCAGGAATGTGAAAAGCAAGCTTTTGCTGAAATAATATTACAGTTTGTAGGGAGCTGGGGGCAACTTTTTTTCTACTGATAAATGGATCAACCAGTCATTTAAATGCCTTTTAGGACTACTAAGAATGCTTTTGTGAGGGTTTTTGACCCCAACAATTTTTTCCCTGTGCACACTAGACCTTAGACTTGAAAGCTCAGGGTGGTCCTATGGAACAGTGGCCAGTGCAGAGGCACTCAGAGCTGTCAGTGTGTGTTTGCATGGTGAAACATCCAGTCCTTTCCAGAGCTATTCCCTGTGAATCTATGAATTCAAGAGGAACAGCCACATTGAACTAAAATTAGGCCTGTGCTTAAACATGGACTGAATTGAAACTTAATGTTCTATACAAGTAACTGTATCCCAGTGAAATAATGACTCTTTCTTTTCAAATGCATTCACTCAGCTCAGTAGGAGTAGCTACACCTTTATCTTAGGCAGTCCATTTTTAGAATGACTTTATCTACCACTAGATTTTCATAATGTGCTCTTTGCTGGAGAATATGTGCTGATTAGAAATCTGTGACACTGCTTCTGGACTCTGTTCTAATGCAGGCTGTAAATTTCACTGAGCCGAATGCGTCCTGGGGCTTTTAAGTAGCAGTCAGATAGTTCTGGCAATGTCACTTCTTCATAAAAGACAGGGGGCCAAGATGTAGAATTCAAATGGTGATATTGAAGTCCATAGACTGAGTATGTTCATACTGGGGAGAGAAGCAGTTGTTGCAGGACTACCTCTAAGTTCCCATACATATCCAGTACAATAGCAGTGGTTCTGATTACATGATTTACTGTTTCTTTTGTCATTCAAACTCCTGTTTAGTACTGATTTCTGATTCCTCAAAAACACTCCATACTCTGGAAGGATGCTGATGCTACCCTCCTTCCAGTTTTCCACTGAAGTAAAGTTAACTTTCAGTCGAACTGAAAGGGCCTTTCTTGAGTGCACAACTGTATAGTACTAATTTTTGTTGTCTCTAGAGATATTTTTTCCACAATCGTTTAAAAAACTTTTGTGTAGGAGTAGTCTTATTAGTATCTGAAGGGACCTGGTGTTTCTGTAGTACCATATTTGTTCCTCCAGGTTCTGTTGAACTCCTTGTATGAGGATTGGCCAGTAACACTTGCCCCAGAGCAATGATAGTATCCTGTCATCTTCTCCCTTAGCTTTGCAATACACACTTTTGGGAGCAGGGTCTCTTCTCTCTGTATATATTTAGGAAGAAATAAATGACTTGCTCTAACATCTCCCCAGACTTTGTGGTGGGATTAGTGCAGTTTCAGCATCCAGAATAACAAGCAGTTTTATATATACAATAATCTCATTTCAGCCCTGGATTTTCATACCAATATGGTTTTCTACAAGACCCTCAGTATTACATTCTTCCTTTTAAGCAAGTGTATGTACTGTCTGAGTCCACATCCAGTATGTTCAATTGCAAAGCTATAGTAATTTGCTACATTCAAGTTTCATTGACTTTCTCATTTTTTACCTGTATTGAAATACATATAATCTCAAATGAGCAAATTTATCATGTTAAAATTTTTGAATCTAACTCATAACTTTCCAAGGCTCTTTCAAAATGAAAGAGATTTGTATTATTTCATGATGCTGTATTTTGTTTTCCTTGTTTTCTGGGAGCATTTTAGCAGTCTCACTATTAAAAACATTACCAGATTGTTTAAAGGAATAATTTCAAACCAGGAAGAACAAAGGCAAAAAAACTGTAATCTTTTTAAGTTTCTGTTTGTTTTGATTTTTTCTGGTTTTGTTTTTTTTTTTCCTTTGAGTGTCACAGAATCACAGAATGGTTGAGGTTGGAGGGGACCTCTGAAGGTCATCTTCTATAACTCCTCCCACTCAGGCAGGGTCACCTAGAGCTGGTTGCCCAGGACCATGTCCAGATGGCCTTTGAATATCTTTGAGGATGGAGACTCCACAGCTTCCCTGGGCAACCTGTTCTAGTACTCAGACACCCTCACAGTGAAAAAGTGTTTCCTGATGTCTAGAGGCAACCTCCTGTGTTTCATTTTGTGCCCATTGCCTCTGGTCCTGGGCGCCACTTAGCAGAGCCTGGATCCATCTTCTTTGCACCCTCCCTTCGGGTATTTATATACATTGATAAGATCTCCTCTGAGCCTTATCCCAGCTAAACTATCTCAGCTGTCTCAGCCTTTCCTTGTATGATTGATGCTCCAGTCTCTTAATTATCTTTGTGACTCTTTGTTGGACTCTCTCCAGTATGTTCATGTCTCTCTTGTACTGGGGGGCCCAGAACTGGACTCAGCACACCAGATGTGACCTCACCAGTGCTAAGTAGAGGGGAACGATCACCTCCCTTGGCCTGCTAGCAATGCTCCTCCTGATGCATCCCAAGATAGAGTTAGCCTTCTTTGAAACAAAGATAAATTAATGGCTGATGGACTTGGTGTCCACCAGGAGCCCCCAGGTCCTCTTCTGTAAAGCTACTTTCCAGCTGGGTTGCCCCCAGCATATATTCATGTATGGGGTTGTTCCTCCCCAGGTGCAGGACTCTGCACTTCCCCTTGTAACTTTATGAGGTTCTTGTTAGTCCATTTCTCCAGCCTGTCAACGTCCCTCTGGATGGCAGCAAGACCCTCTGGTGTATAAGCTACTCCTGCCAGTCTTGTGTCATCAGCAAATTTGTTGAGGGTACACTCTGCCCCATCATCCAGATCATTACTGAAGATCTAAAACAGGGCTGGACTCAGTATTGACCTGTGGTGTACATTGCTAGTTACTGGCCTCCAACTAGATCTCATGCCACTGATCACCACCAGTTCTCAACGTACCTCACTGCCTGCTCATCCAGCCCGTTCTTCATCAGCTTCTCTATGAGGATTTTATGGGAGACAGTGACAAAATTTTTACTGAAGTCTAAATAGACAATATCCACTGCTCTCCCCTAATCTACCAGGCCAGTCATTTCATCATAGAAATCTACATGGTTGGTCAAGCATGACCTCCCCCATGTGAATCCATGCTGACTACTCCCAATTACCTTCTTGTCCTTCATGAGTGTGGAAATGGTTTCCAGGATTAACTGCTCTGTCATCTTCCCAGGGATCAAGGTGAGGCTGATCAGCTTGTAGATCCCTGGTTCTTCCTTCTTGCCCTTCTTGAAGTTAGGAGTGACATTTGCTTTCCACTAGTTCTCAGGCACCTCTCCCAGTTGTCATGATTGTACAAAAATTATCAAGAGTGGCCTCACAAGGACATCAGCCAGCTCACTCAGCACTTGTGGGTGCATCCCATCAGGGCCCATGGACTTACATATGTCAAATTTTCTGAAGTATTCTCTGACCTTAGCTCTGAGTCAAGCTAATCATGTTTGTGGCACATCTGCGGATCCTTTGTGTCAGCTGACAACTCCTTATTTCTTGAAGAACTCAGAAAATTGTTGTGTCAGTTCTAACCCATGAAGAAAGGTTTGAAGGGAGGATAGGATTCTGTGTCAATATCTGGGTTGTAGTTTCTCCATAGTGTGTCCTGGCAGGGAGAAAACAAGTGTGGGATTCAAGAAAGGCTTTTTTGACTTGGCTTTCTATCTTCAGCAAATGCTTTTAGTAACTAATTACCATGCAGATGTCTGTTAATCTATTTAAGCATTTAACTTAATGTAATGTTCTCTCTCACCTTACACTGTAAAACTGCTGAAGTACAAGCTAGGATTTTAACAACTTATATACAGTAGGCAAAAACGTACCTATAATGGTTGAGTTCTAATAATAAAACTGAAAGGATCTGGAGAAGAGAGCATTACATTTGGAAAATTGAAATTTATAGAGCTATAGAATAATATAGGTTAGAAGTGATGTCAGGAGGTCTCTCGTCCAACCTTTTGCTCAAAGAGGATCAGCTATTGGAGCAGATGGTGTTGCTCAGTGCTTTCCACTCAGTTCTTGAAAACCTCCAAGGACAGAGGTGAAACAACCTGCCTGGGCAGTTTGCTTCACTGCTGAACTGTCCTCACTGTGAAAAAGTTTTTCCTTATATCCAGTTGGAACCTCTCTAATTTCTACTTATGCTTATTGTCTCTTATCCTCCCACTACACCCTGCTAAAAAGAGCCTGGCTCTGCCTTCTTGATAACTTACTGATAGATTCTGTTAGACTCCTGCTAGATCACTCTGAAGCTGTTCATCTCCAGGATGAACAAACCCTCTTGCCTCAGCTTCTCCTCACAGGGCAAGTGCTTTGCCCTGCCCCCTCACCTTCCATCCTCCCATTGTCTTGGTGGCCCACTGCTGAACTTGCTCAAGTATATCATGGTCTTTCTTGTATTTGGGGACCCAAAGCTGAACGTCGTATTCTAGTTGTAATCTAACAAATGCCAAGGTAAGGAGAATAATTACTTTTCTCAATTTACTCGCTGTGCTTGTGTTAATACATCCCAGGATGTTGTTGGTCACCTTTACTGCCAGGGCATGCTGTTGGCTCATGTTCAGCATACTGTCTACCAAGACTCGTAAGTCCTTTCCGGCGGAGTTGCTCCTTAGCCAACTAGTCCCCAGCCTACGTCATTGTCAGGAGCTCTTCCTCACCAGGCACAGAACTTTGCCTTTGTCTTTGTTGACTTTCATGATATGTCTGTTGGCTCATTATTCCAGTCTCTCTAGGTCCCTTTGGATTGTATCCCTTCCCTTGAGCATATCAACTGCTCCTCTTGGTTTGGTGTCATCTGCAAATTTGACAAGCATGATCCTCCAGATCCTTGATAAAGATGTTAAACTGCTCTGAGGATGGACTCCTGTGTTGGTCCAGTTGAAACTGATCTCCAGGTAGAGTATGACTCATTGACTGTTACACTCTGAACCCAGTCACACAACCAGATTTTGTACTTATCTCATTGTCTGCTCACTCAGATCATATCATTTTAATTTGGATATAAGAATACTCTGGGAAATAATGCTGAAATCCTTGCTAAAGTTGAGGTGAATGACAGCCACTGCTCTTTCCCCACCCACAAATTGAGTCATTTCATCAGATTTTTTAGGCATGATCTATCCTTGATAAACCCATGCTCAGTGTTCCCAGTGTTCACCTTCTCCTTCTTGTACCCAGAAATGTACTTCAAGAGGACTTGCTCTATGATTTTTCTAAAAACTGAAGTGAGGATGACTGGCCTGCAGTTCCCTGAATTGACCTTACAGCCTTTTTTGAAAATGGGTGACAATATTTACCTTCTTTTAGTTGTCACAGATCTCCGCCCTTGATTTCCTTTAAGTAGACACTACAGTTTGCAGTTTTCAAACAAGTCCTTTACTTGTTTACTTTTACAATCTTTCTGTTTCCAGCAACTTGCCTACAAGTGTCCACCTAGCCTTTTTGTGGATTTAGAGAACTGATGTTAACATGAAACTTTTATATAACAACAAGTATTTACTTTTGTTTTGATGAGATAGTAATTTGAGGAGAGAGATATGTATTGTCTGCTCTCCTTTCCCCTCCCCCTGGCCCCCCAGTCAAAACCATTTGTAGCTTTTCCTTAAAACAGCTCAAGACTGTGCTTTGAAGTGTTCCATTTTGATATAGACCTAAGATGGAACCCATTTTTTTTCTTTGTTTATGTGAATGTGATGTCTTTGGCTGAAATGCAGCCAAAAAAGGAGAATTTGAGCCCTAAGAAATTAGGATCTTACATTAAGCAAACAATGTACGTCTGACGTAATACTTCATCAGAGGTACTTGGGTCCCAAGCAGATGCTAGTACTTAAGATTTCTAACAGTTGCCCGGTGCCATGGACGCTTTGTTATGTAAAGGCTGGGGCGGAAGTAAAAACAACTGCAGATCACACCTTGGCCAACCCTCTTTGTTGCTTCCGTAAGAACATTATATTTCAGATTAAAAATGCTTCTGGGTAAACCTGTATTTTATGAAATGTATACGGTCGGACTCAGTGATTTTACAGTTGGACTCGATGATCTTAAAGGTCTTTTCCAACCCAGATGATTCTATGATTCTGCTGCAGTGCTGAGAGAAGCTATAGTTCTTATGCAGATTTCTTGAAGAAGTGATGTCTCTGCTTGTCTAGTATTCATTCTATCACAGAATAACTTTCAAACCTACTTACTGATATTGAATTCATACAACGGTGTAAAAATCTCTAATATTTAAAAAATACAGAAATACAGGGTGTAGAGAAGACAGAACAACTACACAAGTGCTCAGGTAAGAAAAGAATTTAACTATATTATTAGACACGGAGTCCTTAATGAAAATATTAAAAAACTTAGTAAGATTATAATCTGACTTGCAAAGCCATCCACTATGCATCTGGATGTATAGAGAAAATCAAGCTTCATTAGTTACTGCTGCATAGGAACTCTTTGTTTGAGATAAGAAGATTCATGGGGTGAACATTTCTTTGGCTAAAAGCCCTGAAAGTCTTTCAATACTGTTAAACACCCTTTAAGCTGGTTGTATGCAAACATTCTTGGGACTGATTTGCCCCCAAGAATGCTTCTGAAAAGCAAAAGTCTCTAATTCTTTGGAGGTTTCATGGAGAGATTAATGGTGAGAGTACCTGTGTGACCTCTTATGAAAAGCTTTTGATTTTTCCCACCTCCTCTTAGACATAGAAGTTAATTTACCTAACTAGGGAGCAAAACTAATGTGATAGAGTTGATCATACCCTGCAGATAGCCAGAGAGTATCCTCTTGATTAAAGCTCCCAACATCTTCTGTTGGTGCAGAGGCAGGCTTGAAGTGAATATTTTAGGAAGTCCAGATGCAGAAATCTGAACATTTAGCAAACATTTGTAAATAAAAAGACCCATTAAAATAAAGCTGTCCTCTGAGGAAAAAAAGGCTAAACTAATTGAATAAATGCAAGATTACAGAAGCACGTGTAAAACAGTAGGTACAGGTTGTTCTGCAGTTGTTATGTTAATGGGTAATTCTAAAAGTTAGAGTCTCTCTAGTGGTGTCTCAAAACTGTTGGTGTTACCACTTATTTGTGTACACAGATGCAGGCTTGGTGAAATATCTGAATTCCATAAGACGATCTGGTTAGCCTAAGGATTGGTCTAGGAAATGAAAAGGTTGGAAAACAATCTTTTCCCTCTTTTTGGCATCAAATATTAATGATTAAGATTAGAGGGGAAAGTTATAAAATGTGTTTTATTCTCTCTCCAATTAGTTCCTGTCAGTTTTAAAAGCTTCACAGAGTCATTATGGCACTATGTCATCATGAAACTCATCTGAAATACCACAGTTTTCATTTCATTCAGAAGACTAAAAAGTTATATTATTTAGGAATGGGTTTTCAAACTGGCCTAGAAACTCCAGTTTCATTTGCAGAAAGAGAGAGTTGGTTACTATAAAGAATTTTTTACTTTAAAGTGTAATGAATTTCAGAAAGAAACTCTCTGGGGAGGTGGTGAGATGCTTATGACCAGAGGTTTTGAAGACTAGACTAGAATCTGACTACATCAAAGTGGGTGTGCTATGCTGCTGTGCTGAAATAGGAACTGGTTAGTGTCTGGAGGTCCTCTTCTAAGATTATGCATTTCACATTTCTTGTATATGTTTCAGTGCCATACATATTATATAATGATAAAACACAACAAAGTTTACCCTGTTATGCACCAATAGAGCATGTTCTCCGAATCTGTGACAGAGTCTGATCAGCAGTAAGCTCCGGCTCCTGCTGTTCCAGAGTTTCAGGCTGGGGTGGGTAACTGGAGACGCCCCAAACTCTTGCTTCTGTGGATTGGCATGGAAACAGAGAAATGCAAGGAAACAAGGAAGGCCTTTGTCTTCAGTCCATCTTCTTTGCTCCTTCAGAGCAGGATTTTCCATTCTTGGGTAAAACTGATCAGAAGAAGGACCCAAAATGAGAAATCTCTCTGAAAAGGATTCAACCACCGGAAGGCTATGCTGCCATTCAGTGAGATCTTGACAGGCTAGAGAATTGGGCANGTCCCTTCCAACCCCTACCAAGCTGTGAATCTGAACCTGTAAATACTGGGGTGAAAGCAGTCTGGACTCATTTTAAGATGTTCACTAAAATGGAAGACCTGTGAGAATCAATGATTAACATGTTGTGTGACATGGTACTATTTCTGTTCTGCCTTTGTGTCTGATTTTCTACTGGGGGCAAGGGAGATGTTGATAGGAGTAAGTGAAGAAAAGAGCCTGTAAGACAGCCAAAATTTTCTGTAGTTTCTAGTGAAACACCTATCAGCTGCTACCTTCTTTCTGCACCAACAGTATCAATGCTGTCAACATGGATGTACTTCCAGGAGATTATAATGATGTTTCTTGGCTATCCAGTGCTCTTGAAACAGGAAAGCATGTCAAGAGAAAATCTTGAAGTGTGAACTTTACAAGGAAAAAGAGTTAAATTAGTTTTCTCTTTGTGCTTACTACTAATTTGTTCAATCTGTTGTAGATCATTCTAGTTTTAACAGAAAATTCTCTTCTATAGAGAATTGATAATGTAACGCCCTTTAGGACTAAGTCTTGTCTACAGGTCTCCCTGTTGAAGTACGATCAGGGCTAATAGAAGGTTCTTAGAATCAAGAGAAGATGGGAAATACATAATGTAATGAGTAGGATTTCTAAATTTCTGGGACTTTATAGTAATCTAAGTCCACATTCTGCTAGTAACTTTGTGCTTACTGAGGTCATTTACCTTATTCTGCAAATCTGTTAGCTTTGAGAACAGAACAAGTCTTGAAGTGAAATGGCAAAGAAGTCTAGCCATGGGAGACTTACCTAATATATGGCACCATGGACTGAGAATTTTTACAAGAAACACTAGGTCGTGTTTCTGTAGATAGTATTAAGGGATCTTAAGTGTTTCCAATGTTCTGGTAAAGATCAACAGTTATATCCTTTTCGTAGCTTTCACAGTTTCCAAAATGCAGGTTATACACAAAGATATTCCATAACATTTTTCTCATATGGGCTGCAGCCCATACTTTTGATCCCAAAAGGTCAGGAATGCAACCACCAGTTCTCATGAAAGTTCTCAAAATACTTACTTCATATTAAATGACCTCTTAATTATAAAGTCTCTGGGCTTACAAAAACTACAAAATCCTTGAACTATTCATATAAAAAGTTGCCTTCAAAGAAGGATGTGTGAAAACTATTGGTGCTTCTTCTGTTGTAGATGTATTAGATATTTTATCACCTTGTTTCTAGTTAACTACGAGCATGTTCTATCTTATGCTCTGCTAGTGAAGCAGAAAGAAATTGTGTGCATGAAACTAGATGAAGCTACTAAACTAAACTGAAATGGCAATGCTGGAACTTTTGCTAGGCAAAGAATCATGAAAGTGAGAGGAGAAGATGACTTCTGTTACAACAAGCAGTGCCACACTTCCCAAAATGCCCTTCAAATCCCTTGCTTATATACACATTTCTCATGCAGGTTTCAGATTTGGAAAAAGCTAAAACTTGCATGTGCAGTGTAGTAATTCATGGTTCTATCTGAGGTAAAAATTCAAGCTCTTTTTGGAGTTTTTTCCCTTGAAACTTGTAAAAATATTTTGAGGCTGTTTTAAAACACTTTTGGTCTTGAATTGGTGAGCTTACTAATGCTTTTACATAGTCTATTAAACCTAGGAAAGATTATTCAATTGTTATGGGAGACTGGAAATGCAAATAAAAGTCATGGAAATATTCTGCATTATGAGAAGAGTTTGAAAATTAGTTTGAAGAGAGGACATGTTTTTCTCTGTATCTTCTAAAGTGAGCAGTAGGAAAATGCCTTAGTGTCTTGTAGACAATATAAAATCCATTGATGTGGAAAGCAGCAAAGGCAGAAAATTGAATATGTCATAGATTGTAACAGAGTGAAGTTCAAACAGCCTGTTTGGATAATAGACTGCCATAAATATATCTATGACATGGAAAGCATGCCAGCTGAAATTATAGAGGATTTTCTTAGTCTGAGAAATGCATATTCCAAATATTGTTTCCGGTCTAATGCTTTCTATTCCAGGAAGACTTAGATGGTGAATTCAAAATATATTTGCAGTTCCATCACAACTTTGATGTAGAATATTTAGCATGGGATATTCAGACAGATGCTTTCTCTTTTTACACCTTACTCCTGTCATTTCTGTCTTTTTATCCTTATTTTTAAACAATTTTCTGTCCTTTATTTGTAATCCGTCCCCTTTCTTTTCCTGATTTTTTTTTTTTAAATGCTTTGAAAAGGTGAATTGGGGAAGGGTGCTTGTATGGATGAACTAGGGCTTTACCTCTTAATCTAAATGTCAACATTCAGAACTGGAACTTTGATTTGATTTTAGTTTAAATTAGTCATGTTTTCTGCGTATGTTAGCAATTTTTCTCTTCCAAAATCAACTAAATACCGTCACTGACTTCATCAGTAATTTCTGCTTTCACAAGTGAGCCTTTCTGTAGCAATGGGAATGAAAACAGGAACATTGCTACGTATATCAATATAGTCTCTAATCTCTTTCTCCTCAAATTTTGTGCATGTCTTTGGATTAGCTCTGACTTTTCAGTAACACGTATAAAACATGGGGTCCAGAAAACCCTGCAAAGTCACAAGTAGTGGTCCCATTTTCCTTTGTGCATATAAACAATGGTTGTCCCAGTCTTTTTATGCATCCTGGAAGTCTGTCTGTTGCTTGTCCACCATGACCTGACTGGCATTCTTTGCAGTCATTGCTTCCTGGGATAAAGTACAGCCTCAGCATAGGATGTCTTATGATATGTGTATAAATTTATGACTTTGCATTGGGCTGCATGAAAATATGGTTTATGTTTGAATTATAGCTCTTGGTATGCCATTCTTGCAATCATTACTTCCCAGTTTCAGCTATAATCTCTAAATGTAAAGGATAGACTCCTGTAAATATAACGGTTCGAATACTGTCATTCACATGGTTTGATGGAAGATTATAGCAGGCTGCTTCTGTAATTTTTATAAGCCAACTCATGTGATTGATTGGTTTTATTACAGTAAAGTAATAAATATGAGATGGCAAATAGTGCACTCTTTTAATTGGCTGTATTTTCTATTTTCAGCCGCAGTGAATTTCATGCTTAGTTTTTTCCAGAGACTCAGATGGAGTAACAACAATTAAATATATCACATGCAGACTCTCTAAAGATATATTTGTGTTTTCTAACGGTAAAGGTTTTTGGAAGCAAATAACACAGCAATCATTGGTATTTTATTTTCATCCTCTATGTCTAAAGTGACAGCTATTAAATTTGCTGCTCGATCTTTTAAGCAATGCTCTTTTTTAATTTAAACTTAATTTGCCTCTTTACTACAAAAATTGATTTAATGTAACACAGATTTCTATGCTAAGATTCATTAGATTTCTAGCTTAATTGTATCTGGGCAAAGAGCAGGACCTGACTGCAGATTGCCACTTTTGCAGATGCAGTGTTATGTCATCTTCGTAAACTTTTTCATTAGTTTTTCCCTGTTTCACTGACATACTTCTTGGAGAATTCCTATACAAAGACACAGTTAAAGCACAGCACTGACCATTTGAAATACAAACACAATATTTCGTTCTGCCATTGTCATTTGTACTTCCTCTTCGTATTGCTATAAAACAGTGTTTGAATTTAGATTTTGTTTGTTTGTTGATTTATTAGGTGCAAGATCCATTTATTGCCTAGTTTAACATACATTACTACATATATAATATAATGCATTGGTAAACAAAACTTAGCTTGGATCTCTAAATACTGCTAGAAGACATAAATATAATAAATTGATTGCTTTTTATAGAATAATTGATGGATTGCTGTTTTTGCTGTGGGGTAGATATACTTACCGCCACCTTCCAAAATGCACATGCGTGCGCATGCGCACACGCACACACAAGTTTACTTCCTTCTCATGAAAGAAGATGACTTTTAACCCATGTAGATGAAAACTTGAGGCAGAATAATGAAAATAATCAGAAACTCTGGGAATGAGATTCAGTGAGTTAAAAATAAGTCATAAAACAAAACTTGTGATGTTATATCTGCATTTCACTGAGATTATGCCTGACCAATCTGATAGCCCTCTAGAACAACATGACCAGCTAGGTGGATGAGGGAGAGCAGTGGATGTTGTATACCTCAACTTCAGCAAGGTTTTTGATACAATCTCTCATAACATCCTCATTAGCAAGCTTAGGAAGTGTGGGTTGGCTGAGTAGACAGTGAGGTGGGTTGAGAACTGGCTGAATGGCAGGGCTCAGAGGGTTGTAGTAAACAGCACAGAGTCTAGTTGGAGGCCTGTATCTAGTGGTGTGCACCACTGGTCAGTACTGGGTCCAGTCTTATTCAACCTATTCATCAATGACCTGGATGAGGGGACAGAGTGTACCCTCAGCAAATTCGCTGATGATACCAAGTTGGGAGGAGTGGCCGACACACCGGAAGGTTGCGCTGCCATTCAGTGAGATCTTGACAGGCTAGAGAATTGGGCAAAGAGGAACCATGTGAAATTTGATAAGGGCAAGTGTAGGGTCCTGCACCTAGGGAAGAATAACCCCAGGCACCAGTACAGGTTAGGGGCTGGCCTGCTGGGAAGCAGCTCTGCAGAGAAGGACCTGGGAATCCTGGTGGACAACAAGCTCTCCATGAGCCAGCAGTGTGCTCTCTTGGCCAAGAAAGCCAATGGTATCCTGGGGTGCATTAAGAAGAGTGTCGCCACCAGGGTCGAGGGAGGTTATCCTCGCCCTCTACTCTGCCCTGGTGAGGCCAGCTCTAGGTATCCTGCACACTACCAAAAAGTGCTGCCCCTTGGATCATGCAGAGCTCTGTGAAGGACCTCCATGCACAGGAAGCCTGCTACGCACTTGAAAGGATGCCCTTTGACCGATGCTGCATTGCAGGGGGTCTGCATGCCTGCCCTGCGTCATGAGGAGTCACCAAGTTACAGCTGTGGCTAATGCGACCTTTTTCATATACTGCAGCAGAACAAGCTCTTTGGTTTAGGCTGTGACAAATTAAAGGGGTTACTGAAGTGAATGGCAATTCATTTTACTTTGACTTCCAGCCCGCCATCAGCTAATAATGACTTTGTCACTAATGATTTGGTGGGAATGATTTCTTTTTACGTAACACCTGTCATCCAGAAGCATCCCAAAGTGCTCTATAGCCTAATTTACTGATTACTCAGAAATTGCTTCCTTCAGTAGTAAAATGCAGCTTTGGATGAAAGGTGGCAACTGTGTGCTACAGCTCAAAATCTACTTGCCAGAGATAGATCGAAAATGAAAGTGGTACTTAGTAGGGCTCAGGGAGAGCTATCTAGTCCTGGTAAATGAGAATTTAGCTACAGCTAATAAGCATGTAATCTGTGCTGCACAAACTTCTAGATGAGGAAGAAGACCGTAGGAGTGGTTTGTGGAGAGAAGACAGGGCAAAGCTAAGGGAAGATAAGGTCCTGCATGCAGGAGTGTCTGGGCTGTGGAATGGAAAGCCAGGTCAGAAACTCTGCTTTCTGAGAGAGACGATATCCTAGCAGTTAAAGTTATGGGGTTTTCTTGTGGAGGAAGTCTCATGCTGCAGTGCCATATAAATTACTGCTCATTTAACTTACAATTATTTTAACTTACAAGTTTGCTAACTGGAAGATTCAAAGGTGAGAATTACACAATATCTGTGGAGAAAAACATAACGTAAATACTTAAATTTACAGATTTATTCTTAACAAAAGAAGAGTGAGAATTTAGATTTCTGTTCAGCAGACTAGGAGATTCTGATGCCACTGGGGAATGACGGAAACAAGAAAACCCTTTACTCAGCTGTGAAATGTTTATAGTTTCTTTATGGACCGGGTTTGAAAGAGGAAGGGACTATATACACTGCAAGTTTCTTTTTGACCAATTTCTTGTAAGGGCCTTTGGCACAGAGAGAAATACGATGTCATGTAGAATGTAGGAAGCTCCATGTAGGTTAATATTGATTAAATGATGATTTGACACTGTAAAATGCTGTACAGATAAGACCAGGACAGGTCTTATCTGTACAGCAGATATAGGGGACAGCAGATATCTGCGGAGGATATAGGGGACATTGTTTAAGGTCCCGTGATTGTATCTCAGATATTTTAATCCTGGAATTTTATCATTTGTTGTGTTGATATGTTTTTCAACTAATAGTTGCCTAACTTACTAGATGTTAGTGTAATAGTAATTTTTGTTTGCTTTTTAATTTAAATGCTTATTTTTATTTCTGGGGTGTATTTTGAGACAAATATTCCAAGGTTTTTATATACTGTCCTGATGGATGAAGAACCTTGATGTTTCTATTTCACATATAATCACAGAATCATGGGATGGCTGAGGCTGTAAGGCACTTCTTGAAATCATCTGGTCCCACACCCTGCACAGGGCATGGTCAGCTGCAGCAGGTTACCCAGGACTGTGTCCAGTTGGGTTTTTAATGTATCCACAGATGAAAACTCCACAAGCTTTCAGGGCCACCTGTTCTGGTGCTTGACAACTACTGCAGTAAAAATGTATTTTCTTGTGTTCAGTTGGAATTTCAACAGTAATCTCCATCACAAGGTGAACAAAGATATTATTTAAGTACAATATTGCTCTGAAAAATGGAAATGATTACTCCTGTTCTAGGAAAGGTCAAGTGAATCAAAGGATTTTTTTCCTTTTTACTCAAACCTGAATGACTTTTTCCCTATGAAATTGAAAAAGTTGGTTTAGGAAATAAGAATAAAAACTCAGCAGGAAGTCTTTTAGACAGCATTTCATTTCTTCAAGAATTGAACTCAAATAAGAGTAACTTAAAACGCTATTGGATAAGAATGAATTCTAGTGTTCTTGGCAGGAGCATAACAAAAGAGTCTTTTCAACAGTGTTCAGATATGGAGTCTTCTCTGAGAAATGAACAGCAACACTGATAAAATCATAATTGTTAGGATACTCACTATGCCTATTGTGTAAGAAGGGTGTTTGGAAACCTGCTGAACTATTTAAAAAAGTTCTAGGAACAAAATAAGAAATTTTTTTTCTATGATGTAATCTCCCAGGAATGCAAAGTTTTGCAAAGGAATACACTTACTTAGTTGCCTGAAAATACATTATGATGCTAACCGCAGCTATCGAGTTTGTAAATGCTGGTTTGTGTCAGTTTTATTTTTTGACTCACGCAGTGACAGAAGATTGAATCACTGTGTCTCATTGGAGTACCAGTTTTGGTGCCAGTGAAGACAACACTGAAAGTAATCTTCAGTGAGACCTTGATTTCCCCTTGTGACCAAGCGAAAGAGCTCACGAAAAGGTGTGTGGTAGGAAGTCATGTGTAACATTGGGTGATGGACAAGAGAGCATGAGAGACAATTCCGTCATAAATCAATTCGATATCAGTGTCGAGCAAAAGACCGCATCTGACAATCCTACACTTGAATGAATTCAGAATGTCGGAGTGATTCTACTTCTTTTCTGTGTCCTTAGACAGCACTCTTTCAAACTTAATTACCTGCAGTTAGGCCTATTTAGACAGCTACAGAAAATAAGTAGCATGGTTGTTTGGAGGCTTTGAGTCCGGTAACTATTATCCCTGAATGCTTTTTTATTAAATTTTTCCCGTTCACCCTCATCAGTCCTGTAAACAGTAGCTAGAACTCCTTGGACAAGACATTTACACAAGGCCCCCAAACAGTTTATTTACTTACATAGTGTTTACCTAGGTTTTCAAATTATGAAATGGAAGATAGATTTACTTAAAGAAAAACTCAAACCCCCACACCATCTGGACTGAATCAGGAATTTGTCAGGTTTACTCTTCTAGAAAATTGTTTTATATTTTGTTCTTAAAACTTGTTCAAAGAGAAACTGACCTTTCTAGAGAAACCAATTAAGTTTAGAAACCCGACCCGGTATTTGGATGCTCTAATAGTTCCTATTGTTAAAAAGTGTTTTGGAAATATTGACCCTTCTGAAATGTACTGTCAACGGTGGGAGCTGGAAGGCTTCATACTGACTTACAACAGCTGAAGTTGCACAAAATTATGCATTATGCTGATTTTCATTATCATATTTTATGTGGGTGTTTTTTCCCCATCAAGAAACCCAAGTAAATAAAACCCAAAATAAGATAGTTTTGCACACAAGGTATGCAGAGCTTTGGAGTGGACATTTTATGTTTACAAGTAAGTAAAAGTTCCTTCTGAATTGTTATGTAATATAAAAGCCTCCTGACTTAGAAAGCAAACTGGATTACACTTTTCTAATGTATTTTTCAGTAACATTTAAAAACTGGTTCCTTTTCCAAATGATGCAATAAAGAGTATCAAGCTACATCTTCTAGAACATGAATTTTAATAGCTCTGCAAAGTTTTGATGTTACAGATTCAGATCATGCTTTGCTTTGAACGCAGATTGTTTTTACCTAGTCTTGAAAAATGTTGTTAATCTTATGGGGACTTTTAACAGAAGTAACAGAGAGAAACAATGTACGTCTGAGAGGAGAAAAACGATTTTTCAGAACAACAGTTTAGAAGAGTCTTTTGTGATTGCAGCAGTGACGATACTTAAAGGCATGTAATTTTTATTCTCTCTGTTAAAATTTATTTCATGAGGGTCTGAGCCAGCACAACATACATGAGTGAAATCTGGGCAAAGAAATAGGAGAGTTCCCCAACTAAACTTGTAGCTCTAAAATCCTCTCACTCTGTCTTCACCAAGGCTCTGAAATCCATGTAGGACAGGTCTAGAGAGAAATATTTCCAGTATTCATCATCAGGGTGTTTTTTTTACACTAAAATTTCCAAAGACAGTGAGAGAGTGTGGTGGGAGGAGGGACAGTAGCTGCTGTTGGAAGCTCCTAGAGAAGGTATGCTGCTAGTTTTGCCTTCGAAGGAGTACTTTACTTCCTCCAGTTCCCTTGCTTTCCACCCTCAACACAAGAGATGGGACCTAAATGAAGTAGTCAGCTTTGGAAGTAAAACTTGTTTAAAAAGAGCTATGAATGGCAGTGAAAACATATGCTGCATAGCTATCGTATAAGAGTTGCAGTGTGTGTTGATTCTCAGACTGTTCCCTTCGCCGTGCTATCCCCATGCCTTTAGCAATGACTCACATCTGTCGCATGTTTATTCTTTTCCCTATACCCCAAGGCAAGAAGTGTGTGCAGTGAAATATTTTGTTCTTTTTATTTTATTAAATTTATCCTGCATAAATTTACTGTAAGTTTGTTATATGAAGCAGGGTCAAAGAAATGTTCTTTGAACTTGAAAGCTCAAATTGTTATTGCCTTTAGTCCTTTGAAAGATGTCTTCATGGCCTTCAGCCGTCCCTGGAGAAAGCTCATCTTTATCAAGGACAAACTTCTACCCTCAGGGTAGGCGGTTCATTGAATGTTTAAGCTAAGAAATACCTGTTTGTATCAAATATTGTAATATTCAGTGAAACAACTGATAATAGCACAAATGCTCTGGCCAGGAGAATTAAAAGGACAGCATTGCATGAAAAGTCAAATAAGGTTTATATAAATACAAGTCCTAATATAACTAAACTCCCAATTACTCTAAAAATAAGCAAGGGAAGGAAGAAAAAATACCTCTTAATGTTGGAAAGGCAGTCCTGAAAACATATTCAGCAAAATATTTCATTCAATAGTATATAAACACAATGATTTTTCTAAAGTTGCATTTTTGAACAGTATTTGATATTTAAAAGAAACATTTGTGTATCTCATTGGAAAATTTTCAGTACACAAATACCTAAGTAAATTTTTAAACACCACTTTGAAATACCTGATTTCAAAGAGAAAGTAGATAAAAACAAATAAATCATTGTAATGAGATTAAAAGACAAAACCCTCAGGAAGGCTGTTTATAATGCTAGGACAAAGAGCAGTATTTTCCTTAAAAGATTAGTATATGCTGTAATTCCTGTGAAACTGAAAAATATTGCTGCTTAAAAACTAATGGGTAAAATTCTGGAAGAGATATAATTCCTAACAAAGCAGCTAAGTGGACAGAAGCAGAATAATATCTCCGTTTCTCCAGGCTTCATTAAACAAGCAGACTGGCAGGAATAAAAAATGATTGCTGTTCAAATAAGTGAAGTCACATCCTCATAAACCCATAAGGTGACTCAAAGTATGAAAAAAATAGAGATTTTTCTGCTTCTTTTCATGACAGCTCGTTATTTGTACAGCAATGATGGTGGTTTGGAAGGTATGGAGTAGAGAGCCATTTTGCTTTTAAATGAATATGAAGTCGGACTTATGCCTAGAAGGAAGAAAGCTGGTCAGTGAACGACAGTAAGTGTGTTGACTGAAGTTTCAATTGGTCCTTGATCAACAAGATATTAAAAAGCAATTTAGCTCAAAGAGGTTCATACCCAGACTGGTCTTATGAAAACCTCAGTCTCAGTGGTTTCTGGAAATTTCTTGACATGTATAGTCCAGCTTTGAATACCTTTAAAATGCAAGAAGGGTAGCTGGGGAGAGGAAAGAAAGGATTCAAGAAGCTCCAAAGTGCCCTCCAAGCATCCCCCTTCCTTTTGCTGTTCGCTCTGAATACCTTCATTGCTATTATGCTGGTGGATGCAGCCAATGTTGCATGCCATTTGCGTGTGAGGCAATCCCTTTGCCACCAATGGAGGGAAACAGGCACTTCTAGAACATAAAGCACTTTCTAGTCTCCAGTTTTTCAATCAATCCAGAGACTCAGTCACAGTCTTATGTTTTTTTAAGTACATAAGTTCATCCCTTGTTGCTAACATCAGTGCACTACTACAGTCATCTTTGAAGCTTCCCACCTATCTGGTTACGTTAATTAGTCCTTTTCCTGCCCATACCCAATCTGTTTAATTTCTTACTTCTATTTTGCTGGGTGCATTAGGAAGCGCTTCAAAGAAGCTCTTTCTTTGCCTTCAAAGGATTCTTTTGAACCTGTATAAAGGGTAAGCTTTTAAGTTGTAGACTTTGCACATAAAAACACATTTATAGAGTGCCTAATCTTTATCTTTGCACCCTTAAGACTACTTATCTATCATTGTTGTGACATGCACAAATAGGCTGCCTTGCATGTGATGTTGTCTTGGGTTATTAACCTCTGCCATTGAATCTCTCTCAGTTGTTTCTCAGCTGATTGTTGCATAGCATAATACATAGAAAACTGTGTGTAAAATATATTGATTGCCATAGGAAAATAGCTGCACTTACCCTTCAAAACTTACTTGTCTTATATTTGGAAAGGAAATGCCTAAAGATTGTTTTTGTCTGAAAGTTTTCATCAGAGCTCTCTTTACAGCTCTCATTCTTCTATTAGAAACATTACAAATTTGTCATAATATATCAATGTGATTTATGATATTTCATTGAAATGGGGCATCATTTCAAAGCAGCAGTGGTCAGAGCAATGAGGGAACTTAATAAATAGTGAAGAAGTGGGTATTTACATCTGTCCCACTCCAACCCCTTTCAGCTATGGAAGGGCTTAAGAAATGTACCTCAACATTTCTGAATCTTCCTTTTGTAAGATGGGAAAGAAAGACAAGGAAACAGAAAACAACTTATTTGCTGCCAGGATGGTGTGGACTGGCCATACTATATTTCACTTTAATGGTACATTCAGTTCCAGGTTAGAGAAAAGACCAGAAAACCAGATTCTTCACACAATAGACCTCTCCCCTACTTCTATTACATGGAATAAAAGAAGTGGCCAGTTATTGGAAGAGCTGTTAATCGTATCTCTTCCTCTCTCATTATGCTGTCAAGGAGAGCACAACAGCTCTTCTTCCTACATCCCTACTGACAGACAAGGACTTTTTCACTGGACTCTCCCATAGTACTTAGCACAACAATAATGCTTTTAAAATAGCCCCAGATACCAATCTTCACAGGTCCCATGGCTATTTCAGTATCTACTTCACTAACCTTGTGCTTCTACCTGGGTTGGGCTGCCTGCCTGGCCTCTGCTCTCCAGCAGGATGAAGAATTAGAAAGCAGGACAGGCTTCTCCTCTACCCCCTGCTCAGTAACGCTCCTTTATCCATATTCCAGAAAGACCAAACACTCTTGAAAAGCAGTTTAGTGAGGATGAGGGCTCTCACAACTTCATTCAGAACCACACTTCTCTTCAGCCTAGAGGTTGATTAGTTCTGTGGTATTTGGAGCTGATGTTCTGCTTTCAATGTTAAAAAAAGACTATCTTCTAGGTGGTCTTATTGGAGGAGGGGACTAGACTCACTTAATGATTCTTTCCTGTGTGACTGCTGCTGCCTAATGTAAAGTTATGGCAAAGCAAGAAAAAGTAAGTGGATGTCTTTTCAAAGAACAGTGAGACACTTGGTAAAGCTACATCCAGCAAATATAACTTTGAAGAGCATTTGTAGGCTGTATGGCCAGATCACCAAGATCATGACTGGTTTCTTTCTAGGTGAACGTAGGGTGCTGATGTGCTTGCCATAGTCAGAGCTGCTGGAGAAGCGCAGTGCCATATTCTGTGCCAGCTGCAGATTTGGGAAAATATGGGGGCTTAATGTTGGTCAATGTTAAGATGATAAAGACCTTTACAACTGAGGATGGGTCATGTGCCAGTAAGGTAATTTCCTGGCCAGCTGTCGGAAGTGCTGACCATTTGTGTCACTCTATGGGAGCTTAGGGTCAACTGGGAAGCCAGAAGCACCTCCCAGTTGCTGGCTTAACTGTCTGATACACTAATTTTGGGTCCTGGTTATTCACCAGTTCAACAGTCTATTGCATCTGAAATAACAGGAGTACTGTGGAAGAAGGTATTGCTAGCTGATGTAGGGACAGTTACAGCAGTATTACTTATACTACTTCCATGCACGCTTGCTAGCTGTTCTGCTCTTTTGAACTATATATATTCAAATTAAAGGTACTATTCAGTTGGAAGTGCTGCATACTTCTTTATTATCTGAGTTACGTTTGCATTGTAGATATTTATAACAGTAAGAAACCCTCAAACCTAATGGAAAATAGTATGCTTACATCATGGTAGAATTCACATTGATTTAAATAATTGATAAACCATTACTTTATCACTTTGCAGTTAGTGGAAATCCAGTCTGTTAATTTAGTTTTACTTTTTTTTCCTTTATTTATAACTCAGTTACAAGAGTTGTCTGCGGGGGGGAGGGAGGTAGTAGAACTGAGAGACACAGCTTACAAAACCACAGAAACCTATTATTTTAAAGACAGTTTCTACCAAGTCTAAAAGATATTAAAGAGGAAATATATGAAGTTAACTACTTATCCTTCAAAACTGCTGTAGTGGAATAAAAAATTAATGACAGATGAATACCATTTGCACATAAAGCTCTTTATAAATAGATCAGAAAGGAAAGGAAGGGAATGATGATAACTCAATGGAAACAGCAATGTTTTTTGCTGTTTTGCTTAGCAAGTGAAGGCACAGTCTTAGCAAATTTATTTGTGAATCTTTGTACACTTTGAGTGATATTTTAGCTCCCAACTAAGGCATTCAATTATTTTTGAACAATGTTGCAATATGTAGATTAAGCAGAGTGAAACAATGAAAAGCAGGGAAGATGTACTGTGAACAAAGCTTGTGGAAAATAAAACAGGTATAAATTCTACTGTGAACTCTAGGTACCAATTTATAACCCATCTGGCACTGAAGAGCTTGGTCGTCTCTACTCTTTGATCTCCACAGCAGCACAAACTCCAAGTGGAAGGATTTCAGACAAACTAAGGAGATGTTCTGCACAGAGCTCATTACAAGTTTGGAGCCTTTTTATTATTACTGTTATTTGAAAAGAAGGAATTTTAAAAAGTTGTCCCTTGTACAGTTTCTTTTAAAAGAGCTAGAGGAAAAAAAATGAACTTCTTAGGGCGACATGGAATAAAATAATAAACCTTCATTATGTTTATTCTCATGCACATGTTTCTTAGGAATGAGGAAGAGGATGCGTGTACAACTAGGACAAATTGTACCCCACACTGTGCAACACAGTTTTTCAAAGTGTGTTTTGTTTTCTTGTTTTTCTCAATTAAATACTACCTTGTTGTATAATGCCAGAAACTGTATGGGAGGTATGGGCAGAACTTGGCAGGATTAGACCCAGAGGAGGAAAGATTGTAGAAGTGCTTTCATTGCAAACCTCTGCATACAGAATGAGAGGAAAACCCAGTGATGCTGAAAGTTCCTAGCCACAGAAATGGAAACTATTTCATGACAGTTAAGACACTGGCTTTACAAACACTACATAAAAGGCGGGTGGCCTCATAATAGTTGTAGTGAAAAATAAAAAGATTCAGTCTTGAAAGAGCTTTTTGTTTTTGTTTTTCATTCTAGCCACCCGTGAGAGTCGTAATGAGATCTCCTGTGCTAGATCTTTTGAAATTGTTTGTAGAAGCAGGTTGTAATTTAAAGAGAATAAAGCTGCCAGCATGTTCTGATGCTCTGGCTGCCAAATATTACCTCTTCCAGAGTCCCCTGAAGTCTCTGGGCAGTCGTAAGGACTTCTGGTGCTGTTCCTCCATGCTCCTTCAGAAATAATGCTGTTGCCAAGCTATGAACCACACAGAAACCCATAGTTCATGTCACATAAAGCTGCTGATGGGGCTGGAGATGAGTGAGTGACTTACAGCCTGAGTCTGTAAAGATTTGTGCATGTTCTTAAACCTTGAAGTGCAGTGAGAGTGCTGTGAATGACTGAGCTGTCTTTTATTTTAAGTTGCGCATTATGTCATATCGGATCCTAACCTAGATAAGAGATGAACCCATTGCTTCTTTTGCAGTGTTGAATCGCTCTTGAGGTCAAAGAAGGTGTGAGGAAACAGGCTGAATTTTTCAGTTCATTTTGCTGAAAATAGGTGGTCCAGCAGGTTGGACTGGTAGCCCAGAGTTAATCAGGTCCCCTGCCCAGTAAAATTTGACCTGTCACTTTTGAATTACATTGTGGCTATTTGGCTATTTGAAAGGAGAGAGTTAATTTTACTTTTCATGACTGTTCATTTGGTAATTTTTTTATTTCATGGAGGCAGTTTAGTGCAGCTGATGTCTGCACATTTGCAAGGAGGACACCAATGTATTTAGGAAGTTGTAAAAAGCAAAAGGGAGCAGGTTGCAGTGTAACATTAACAAACTGCATGGCTTTCAACAGGCACTCAGAGAGGGAGCATTTACTAATGTCAGGATAATTTTTAATATAGCATGTAGTTTTACAATTGAAAATTTGAGGTAAAACAATGAACCCAAATACAGCTCATTCAGAAAACAAAACTACAACGGACCTAATGGTGTTTCAGAGCCTCTTGACAAAAGCAGCTGTGGCAGGACTTGTCAGCTCTGGAAAGAAACCAAAAATGACTGCTTGAGCATTTTGGCAAAGAGGAGAAACTGTTGAAAACAACTCTATATTCTCAAAATGTTGAAAGACTTTCCAGTTGCTGGGAATGATAATTAAATTAAGCTCTGAAGGAGTATCTTCTGCCTTTAATGACCCTCTGTAGAGTTAATTGTGACGGGACTGTCTGGTTTTGTGGTATGATTCTAACTACAGTGTTGAGTAAGGAGAGCTCAACAGAAGCCTGCTTTTCATCTTGACATCAGTTTTTCTAGCTAATATTTCCTTCTCTGTTTTTTATAGAAATGGGATGTGCGTTTCAATTTGGCTATCTATTTTGCTAGCGGCAGCTTTTTATGAATATGATACAATGTCAGGCATTTCACACTGAATGTGCTTTGCATATGCTATGCCCTTGAACTTAGGCTCCCCTCCTTCCCAAAAGAAGTGGAAGAAAAATTCCACACAACCCACCTCTTGTTCTGAAAAACTCTTTTCAGGAAACTTGAAAGGCTTTTAATTCTGCATGGGCTCTTTCCTCCCCCCTTTCTTTTATTTCTTCTTTCATAGCCATCAATGCCACAGTGCTCCAATAAGTATTTCTAAAAATAAAATCTGCAAATTACAGGCCTTGGTTTACCACAGTGTTGTAAACTGTCATTAACAAACAGTCTTCAAAAGCCACTGGCTCTGCAAGCCATGAGGTAGCTTAAGTCCATAGAACTGTATTGTTCTCTTCCAGCGCTCCCAGTCACTGTATATTGCCACTAGTTTTTTGTTTTTTTAAATATATTTACTTGTTGCTTGAAGATGCTGGGTTTTTGTCAGCAATGAACTGATATCCTGTCTATCACACCAGTCATTTTCCAAAGAATACATGATTTAGAGGATGAATAATCCTCAGGACATATTCTTATTACAACTTCAGTGAAGTTTTAGCATCTTGTACCTGCTGAGATTTAGGGCTCAGCTTCACACACAGAGTAACATAGCAGTGGTGTCTTCCCCACCTTGCCCCACACTATGAAATCCAGGAAGCGGTGATGCATAGCTGGGAAAGAGATCAGAAATGTGCTTTTCTGTGTGCCCTCCTTTTCCCTACCCTGTATGTGATTCATATGCAAATTATATGTAGGCTACTTTTCAAGGCTTTTCTATAAAGTTGGCTGACTTAAGTAATTTTGCTGATCTAAATAAAGGTCTGGGTATACTTGAAAAGGTTGTGTCAGTTACTTCTAGATAAAAATGACTTTGTCAAATTGCTTTTTATCTTGGGGTTAAGATCACCCAGTCCTCTTCAGCAGGCAATCTGATGAGCTAGTGAAGTGCTGAGACTGTGATTGGTTGCAGTGACATTGAATGGTTTCAGAGCAGCCATAGGATCCATCCATAGGAGCCTTTTGAATTCAAGAACATTCCCAAGATTTAAACACTTGTGTGCATACCCTGTTTTGTAGATAGCTCACACAGACCCAGAGACCTTGCTGCTTTCACATGCCATCTACCACCACCTGCCAGAAACCATCAGAGCATTTTTAAGAGGAACCGGAGGGCAGATGAGTAAACACTACTGACATGGATTGTACTGACCAGCAAAACTGGGTGTGATATTGAAACTCCTGCCTTGACGGCTGTTACTCTCTAGTTACAAGAAGTCCTGTGGCTTGTGTGCCTAACTTCTCTCTCAGTACACAATTTGTACGTTGTCTTTTCAAACTGAAACTTTTTTTTCTGTACCAAATTTTACACTTCTGTAGTTGAAGTCATTCTCTTGGAGGTGTCCCTGACTTGAACTAGGGAAAACACAGAGAGGGCAAGATAGCATTTAATATTAACTAAACAGCAAAGAAATGAAGCATTTAATATGGGACTTGGATACCTAAGTAGGTCCTCCAAGCTGTTATTTGCTGCAAATTCCATGTGCTAGCACGGGAGGATGAGGGGGTGTCTGCATTTTTTATTTTTTTCTCTTTGTTCTTCTAATAACCATCTGTTTTATCAAAAATATATGGCATTCCAAGGTTTGAGAGCCAGTCCCCCTTAACAAGTGATTGCCTTAACTGCTAAGCTAGATCACGGTCCTTCTCTGGAGGAGTGCTATATGTGTGTAGTGCATGCAAGACCTAATAGCTTCATTGGCATCAATTACTGACACATCTCATTGTCCAGGTCTGGTACTCATTTGTCCTCCTGAGATTGGATTCAAGCTGTCCAAGAAAGAGGAGGGAATTAAGGTCAAGCGTCTTGTATAAAGCCATAGCTTTAACCATTGACCTATAGAATAAATGTTATGAGTGGTTTCCATTTTCTTTTCTACAATATTAGGAAAGAAATGCCATGATCCTTATAGCTAGCTCTTTTGTTAGCTTGCTTTCTAAATTAAGGCCTTTTTAAATGTTTACTTTTAAGAGGAACTTTGGAGCTGTGAATTATGAATAGATGCACTTGTGTCATTATAATGATATGAAGTACTTTTTGTTTTTATAAAAGCGGGGTTTAAAAACTAGTCCTTCTAACCTTTTCCATAGGCAGTGCTCAGTCAGCTGATGAGACTCTTCCTGTATTATAGGAAATGTGAGAATCTAACGCAAGGTAATTAAATCCCCTCTCTGGCCAGGTTGCTTCAACATTCAGTATTTTGGTGCTGAAGTCCTTTTGTAGTGCTAGGCCTTATTCTGAATTGGTCAGACTGTAGAAAATAAAATGTAAATAGGGATTGATTTGAAAAAGCAAACTAAAATTTAGTCTTTTTCTAAATTAACTTTTGTTAAATCACAAAATTATTATATAATGAGTAGCTATTATTTATTGAATTCTTATGAATTCTTACTAGTAAGAAATATGAGGAGTGGGTGGTGAAATGTTGTGATATACCAAACACTAGACAAACTATTTCCCTTGAGAGCTTTTCAGGTAGCCTTATTCCAAGAGGACACTGTGAAATATGCCATTGTACTTTATCAATGTGTTGTTCTACAACCCCTAGAATATATTTATTTAGAAATAGCACTTAATGATGAAAACTGGGGTGAAGAAGTGTTCACTAATATTGCTTCTTGAACTGTGTAAGTATTTTTTTCATAATCCAGAAAAAAATACTTGACTTTTCTTTGGAGCGTGCACATTACTAGTCAGTGGGAGTACTAGCTATGTAACGCCTAATCAAGTTTCAGAATTTGACTTAAGAACACATTGGGGTTTTTTAATTAGACTTTTTGTTAATACTATGTTATGATTGTAATGTTTTTTTTCTTGTTTGTGTAGAAGTAGATTCATATCTACCTGCACATATACTTACACTTCTGTATAGAGAATAAGTAGCCACGTAGGGTGGTATACCACGTAGGGCTGTACACCACGTAGGGTTGATACAGGTAGAACAGTTGTGCTCTCTGAAGCAACCGATCATCAACTAGAGGATCTTTAAGGTCCCTTCCAACCCAAACCATTCTATGAAAGTAATGATTATGTGATTCAATTAGCTATGTTTCAGTTGGTGAGCATCTAAAGCAAACAGATACTTTCTAATTCTGTGATTTGAACACCAAAATGTTTAAGTTATAATGGGAATTATAGTACAGGATGCAATTTAGTTTGAATTAGCGTCCCTTAACATAATATTTTTATTCTAGTCAATCAATAAATTAAATATGTACTTCTCTTTAACATGAATGAGTCTTAGCAGATTGTAGGGAAATTGGCAGTATGAAATAATTAGCAAACTTCAAAGGCTACACTACAATAGGATAGATGACTTGAACACATTTCTAATTAGACTAAAAAGTTATCTGAATGCTGATGACTGGTTTTACATTAATTTGAAAATGCGAACAAAGTAATTTGATCCATCCGATATATTAAAAGTCATTTGGCCTTAAAAATTAAAATTTAAAATTGGATCTATGAAGAGAATTTATACTTATCTAAGTCAATCACTACAATAAGTTCAATATGGTAGTTGGAAAAATTAGAAATTATGAAGCTTCAAATATTTATTTGAATGTTTTAGAGTAAAAAATGCAATTTATTGAGCCTGAACAGTTGTGCTCACGATATGTTGCAGATAACAAGACATCAACCAAATTCACAACAGATGTTCTTTAAATTCTATCTCAATTATAAGTAGATATCTTTTTCAATTCTAGATATTAATCATATATATAAAGACAAACAAGAAAGAATTGCCTAAAACTCAGGTAGGGAGACCTTGTAGCACAATATGTGAAATTCTCTCTGGCTTAATGAAAAATCAGTGCAGTATATTTGACTTTAAAATTTTTGTTTTCAGAATATTTCTCTTTTTGATTTTTGCATGAAATTCATTAAGACTTGGCATGATGTCTTAACATTTTCCTTCAGTGAGAGAAAAGACTTGTAACTGGGCACAGAATATCTTCTTACTTTCCCATGTGCATGGCTGTTGGAAGCACAGCTGGAGCTGCATCACTGTAGATAGCTAGAAAGGAGAAGCTGTGAAACACAGAAGAGGAAGAAAACTCAAGTTCTTAGCATTTTGGTGGACTTGAGTAAGTAAAGCACCTTCCTTTCACCATCCACTTGAGGACAGATGTAGACTCCCCATTAGCGACTCATGGTGTTGTGCTAAGAAGTGACAGTAGCCGCGTTGGTAGTGGATATCCCCATCACGTCTCATCACCCTTGTTATCACTGGAATGATGAGAGCAGCTGAACATGTCTCTTATTCCCCCCTCCAGCTGTCCTAGCCTTAAAAACAAATAAATGTAAAAAAAAAAAAAAAAAAATCAGAATAAGGCCTCTGTAAGACTCCACACCTCAGTCCTGGTCTACTTTCTGAGAATTAAAAAGGCATTCATTTCACTCCAGCACAGAAGGAGTCCTGTCAGCAGGGGATTCAGACGCATGCAGAAATTGGTTTCAGGCTGCTTAGCCATTCCTGGTCCTGCCAAGCACAGCATCCAAAGGAGCATGGGCTTCAGCAGGGCTTCCTGACATGGTTAGACACTTGCTAGCAGAAACCAGAAATTAGCAGGCTTCTGGAGACTGGGCTCCTGGCACTGAAATTAAGGATGAGGTCTCTTTTCCTTCACGTAGCGAGGCATCCATCTATGTGTGAGGAAGCTTCTTTGGCATTCATGACGTTTTCCATCTGAACTGGTCCACAACAGACACAAGATCTGTCTTCTTTTTTTTTTTTTTTTTTTTTTTTTTTTTTTTTTTTTTTTTTTTTTTTCATTTTTGGTTTTATTTATACACTCTAATTCTTACTACTATATCTGTAAACATTTGGGTTTCCACATTTGAAGCATCAGTTTACACTTACCATGATACATGTTGGAATTATAGAGGTACAGATTAATGTTTGCTATATTTCTATGCTGCAAAGTTTGAAAATGAAGTGGCATTTTCAAAGTTGGGGAGGAGACACTGGGAAAGTCCTATGATCTTGCAGATTACTGCCTACTTTTATTTATTATTTGCAATACCACTAAAGATGCAATAATATTCCTCTTTCTTTAATTTTGTTAGATTATTATCAGTTCTGTTGTCCTTCATCTGTTCTGATCTCCCTTGTGTTCTCCTCCATTCTGTTGTCTGTTTTTTCCATTGATAAAGAAATTAATGGGTATTTCTGAGTTGTATGTGAGTTCCTCTCTCTTAAATGACTGGTGTCTGAAAATGATTGTGGCAGCACTGGGTATGAAACCAGAGTTCCGACACATTCCTCACAAAATGTGTTGGATTTCAGATGTATTCCAGACAGAGGTATTCTAGACCTGGTGATTATTTCAAAACTTTTTTTAGTCTTGCCCATGGAAGAAAATAGTGCACCATCTGCTCACCTTAAGTACGCACTTATGTAAATGGAGATAAAAAAGCACACCCCAAAGCTTCCGTGTTTATATGTGTACTTGTGTGATCACTACTGAGTCAAAATTGTTAATGAAGATTTTCCAACAAATGTATGTTCTTCAGTTTATCTGGAATACTGTGCCGTCATGCTCATCAAAATATGGTAGATCTTAATTTTTGTTATGGTTATACTTGTACTTTTCTAGCAGTACAAGAAGCAGGCTAGCTTCTATCAATGATTTGAGAAGGTGGCAATGGTTCACCGGTCTGGGTATTCATTTGTAGCTTTCCCCTGTGCCTATGGAGGACCATTTCACTCTGTCCCACTCCTAGTTCTTGTTCTGCCTTTCTCTATCCTGCTGTAATGCATCTCTGTTTGGACAACAGGTGAGCCAGGCACTTTTACAGGAAAGTATCTAGCAAGGCCAACTAAATCCCTTTGAAAGCAATGGGAAATTTTTGCAAGGGTTTAGGCTAAGTCCGAAAAGTGTAACTGCGTGTACTCATATACATGAATGCATGATTTACTGTATTTGAATTATATGCCTGTTTACCCAATGATTTATGTAGTGATATGCAAAATTTTCAGTGATGTGAATTTCTGAAAATATAGGCAGATTCCTTCCCTGCTCACTAATGTTCATTTTCTGGACTGCCAGTTTTTGCTTGAAAAGTGTTTCTGCAAACCAGTAATTAACTAGAAAAAAAAAAAAGTCATGCTTGGTTGAAATAAAAACTCTTGATAGTCTTTTCACAGTATTTCCCGCTGCTGATGTAAAAGTATAAGCAGTTTTCAAAGCTCATAAATTTAATTTTCTAGAACCGATAGCTTTAAAAATGTAGTTTATATCAGTCCAATTTTAACAAAGGCTGCTTACTGTAGTTACAGAAATAAATTTGTCAGTGACACTGTGTTAGTCCTCTCAAGGAGAACAATGCTTTTTTTTCCTCCCATTAACGTATGTGTGACCTTTAAAATTTCCTTTTATTAGAGAGTGAACTGTTCAAGGTGAGTAATGCTTACAATGCAATGCATCCTTATGCATTTTATTGCTTACCTGACAGGAGAGAAATATCCAGCATTCTTATTTTAGTTCTATCCTTCATTTTAAAACAATCTTACTTAGATACCATTGGTAATACCTTCAGATGGTCTATACCCTCTACTGTCTTTCAGTTGTTAATTTTTTCTGCAGAGTGGCAGAAAAAGCCTTTTTTTTTAGTGAAAGACAGTTAGAGCAAGGGAAGGGGTTAGCTCATTTCCTTTTCCTTCCCTTTGCAGTTGTTTCAAGCTTTTAGTTCACAGTTGCTAGGATCACACCGTGGGACAGGTGGATGGATCTTCACAGTCCTGATCCCTGGGTTATCTGTAGCAAGAGACATGGGTCCACTGGTACAATTATGCTTGTTTTTACAGATTTTGTGGAGGTGTCATGTTTTTCATGTCCTCTGATGTGTAGCGAGGACATGGTGGCAGGTTGCATTTGGAGGTCAGGTCCATGTAGTGGATCTTAAGTCATCCCTGAACATCTTAAGCTGTTCAAAGATCTTTTTAATCATATAGCTCCTTCCCAACACCACAGGTCTGTGTACATCAGTAGAGCTTTTAAAATCTTGGAAAGTATTTAAACATTTTGTAATAGTTTTTCCCTGCTTATTTCACCTTTGTATTGAGAGTGGTCAGTGTACTGAAGTATTGGAAGTAGCGCTGATAGTGAGGAATGCTTAAGTTAGAAACAGGTGGTGGTGGAAAACTCACAAACAGCAAATTGTCAAGTGTTTTCTGGTATAATACTTCAGATCCAAGATAAGTTTAGAAGAAGTTCAGGGCAAGCAGTATTCCTATAGTAGTCTACTCCTGTGGAAGCATATTTACTTATGGTTATCTGGATAAAAGAAGAAAATAAAAAAATATAATAACATGGCACTTAAATGAGGAGACTGTTGATGTGCTATGTCATGATAGCTCTCAGAGTAGCTGCACTTGCTTCATGGTTATTCAGATCTTTAGAATTTTTTTAACAGAAATTCAAAGGTATCGGCATTAGTACAATTATTACAAAGATCCTAATCCCACAAAGTCTGTCTCTACACTGCTGAAGTTGACTATCTGAATATCTCTGTTTAAATCCACTGAATCACTCATGGCAGTGAAGTTACCCACAGGTATGTATTAGTGAAAGCAGGCTAAAGTCTGAATTGCCAGAAGAAAAAGCTGTTGATAAAATATTTTGACTCAGTAGAGACCAACGAGAAGTTCATCTGAGAGGCAGAGGCTGTCATTAACATGTCAGTGTGGGAAGAGCCTCATCCACAGTGATCCATAATACAGCTTTTATGAGCTGAGCAAATGCTGTGTACTGGTGAGTAAAGGAGACATGCTGTAGCTACTGCTCCTAGTAGTAGTTTTAGTTTTGAGATGAATGGTTGACACAAAGTGCTCCTCCACTAATGAAGATTTAGATCACTGGGGACCCCTTTCCTTGTGCCCAGTGAGAAGGACGGGCATTGTGCAGGAACAAACGCGTGGACATTGCAGATACTTCCTGTGACTGCAGTCTAAGCTTTCATGCGCTAACTTGGTTTCACAGAAGTTACATGTAGATATATAGGTCTGCATGTACCCACATATGTGCATATACAAGCCCCATAGATGCCCTTTTCCCTTCCCCTTCCCTTTCCTTTCCCCTACCCCTCTCCCCTCTCCTCTCTCCCTTTTCCCTTTTCCCCTTTTCTTTTTATTTTCCTTTTTTTGCCTCTTTGAATAGATTTGGTGCTTTCAAGATCTGCAGAGGGATTTGGAAATAGTAATGCAATTATTGTTTCCACTATAATTTAGCCGTTTTGTCCACTACAGCTGCTGAGGGAGTTATGCTTCGATTTTGCTTAAGGAATCCAAATACTTCATAGTCGTTAGTAAACATTGCTTCTTTCAGTGCTATGTAACAAATGTTTTTAGGATCTCCTAAAAATCAATTACAAAAAGAGGTAAACTTGAACTGTGTTAGTATCTGCTCATTACAAGGGAAAAACAGGTATCTTCTACTTCCTTTATAATTAGAAGTGGTAATTTAAAAAAAAAAACCACGTTTGCACTTTTTAGTTTATTTTTTTGTGTTACTTGTTAAAAGAATGCTTAGGTTTCAACAAGTTCAGCAAATATTTAGGACAATAAAGATAACCACGTCAGTTATACATTCAACAATTCTAGTGTTGTTTGCCGAGAGGCAGCAAAAATTGAAGACTTCCTTGTGGTGGAGCAGAGCTCTGCTGCCTGTGTGATTGTGCTGGCACAAAAGTTTTCTTAAAGTCCTGCAGTATTTTAGATACTAAAGGCATCTTTTTTTCCTGTTGTTTACTTTTTCTCTTTCATTACTTACAGCCTGCAAAGTTGTTCCTTTAATATTTTTGGCATTCAACGCAAATGAAAGTGGTGTAAGTATCTCAAGGAGATGTGTTCAGCCTTGGTTTTTTTAAGACTCAAGCATCTTAAATAATTCAGAACTGTGGAGCTTTAATGTAGCTTGGTATGAGTCTGGCAATCCTGTTGAGACCGAAGTGTTTAGAGACCTTGTCAATTGCTTTTTAAAAATTCCCTATTGCAGGAGGGGGCTCCTCTTTTTTTCACTCTGAAAACACCCGTTCCGTCCATTGCCTGAAGAATGGCTGCATGCATGCCTCCCAACTTCTCTTTTTTATCAGCTGCTCTGACCACCCTGGCATGTGGTAAGCTTTTATCTGATGGCTGGATTTTCTTTTAATTTTTTTAAGCTACAAAAGTTCAGAGCATGAGACTCTTCTGTCAGGCTTTCAACATCTGCTGCGCTGTACAGCCTGGAAAAGGCAAATCTCAGGCTGTGGAAGGAGTAACTCCACCTTTTCCTTGTTTGTCTTCTCTCACATACTGTTACTGGGAGAACTGAGATAATTTGACTATTTTTGCAGACTTAAAGCAACTATTTCCCAGGCTGCTTTGATCTGGGGGTTGTGCAGCACTGCACATTTCCTTGTAGGTTGCCTGGTATGAATAGATTAGTGTCTACAAGCCTTCCGCCAAGTGGCTGCTATCCTTATGTTGCTTAACTGTGGGAATATTTTTGGTGCTGCAATCTGATAGCAATTTCCAGTCAAAATAGCATTGATTTATATTGCCTTCTGGATGCTTTTTTGTCTCATTTGTGTTGTTCATTCTTACAGAACTGGTCCAACAGCTCTCAAATAAGCACCAGCTTAATTTCTCACTTGCAACATTGACCAAAGTATTCTGATCTGTTGAATATAGAAGTCTGCTACCTGCTCATACTTAAACAAAAGANTAATTTCTGGTCATGTAACTGACCAGGTTAGGTGTCTCTTTTTTTTCTGTAGAAACTGTTCCTATTGCATGATTGAGTGGTTCTGTATTTTAGTAGTCAAATGGGAGTCTTGGGGGTTAATGGAGTTTATTCTTTTGCTGACCTCTGCACACGTTTACCTTTCTTCTGAGAATGCCCTCAAACGCTGGTTGGAAGTACAAACCCATCTCAATCTAATTATCCATGGCAAAGGCCTGCTGGCTTTCTCAGCATTATGCTGATCTCCTCGGTGCAATAGTAGATGAGTTTACAAATCTTACTCTTTGTGGTATGGATGTTGGCTCTATCCTGCCTAAAACTTGTTTTTCTATATAGGTCAGTGATCCGATAGCAATTTAATCTCTTTTGTGCCAGAGCAACTTTCTTTGATAGTAAAATGCTCTTTTTTCCTGTTGTTTTAGCTTCTGATCAGGAACAAAACATAAAAAATCCTCCAAACTGTGCTGTGTCATAGTACTTCATATTATGTTACAGGAGCCAGAAAGGGGAATTTGACCTAAACACTTCATTAATATAAAAGTGTACTCTGGTTTTCATTTTATGCACTTTAATTGTATTTGCTATAGTAGTCATTTCATTTAAGCTTTATCCCAACAAATGTCAGTTGCACACAGATTTTTAGGGTCAATTTGTTCAAATCATTTCAAGTAAAGCAACAGCAACAAAGTGTATTTCTGTCTTAGTGGTTGGTCAGGCAGCAGAGTAAAACTACTTACCTTAGCTTTCAAACTTCTGCACAAATTCCATGTTAAAAATAGATTAATTGTACACCTCTGTAGTTATTTTCCCCTTTGGGTGGGGATGGAACACCATACTCGACTTCAGTCCTCTGGAATGCCTTGTATAAACTCTGCCTAATCACTCTTATAAATGTAAATTTTATGCTATTATTCTCTGCTTCTGTCAGAGTGCTTCTGTTTGGAATATGAATTAAGTTCCTACTGACTGTACTCTTAGCTAAATCCAGGTTGAAAATATCTGAGCACAAAGTCCCATGAAGTATACGAATAAATATGAAAGAACAGATGATGACTTTTCCTCCTCTGAGTTTATGTTTTAGTAATGTTCAAGTGCATAGAACTAGTCAGCACACAGTTTTAATCTAACTGTGATTGTTAGTATATAGTGCTCTTTTAAACATTGTAGTTTTTTTTAAAGAAAAGTGAAAAAAATCTCAGAATGTTGGAAAATCTAACAGTACTTGGAGGGAGCAGAAAAGATGCGCTTTTTTTCAAAGACACGTGAACTGATAGTAAGAGACTACAAAACTGCACTTGAAGTGTAAATACATAACTTTTCTCAGAAATGCTGCAATGAGTGTGAAACACTGTGTAATTAATTAAAGAGCATGAATAGTCAAAACCAGTTAGAACTTATCTTTAGAGAAAATAAAGTGGGTCTGCTCTGTAAAGTAAAGTTAAGTTGAGAACTGTATCAGCACTACGGGCACTTGCTGTCCAACTTAGAGATGAATTTATGGACCATATCAGTGTGTGAGTTATAGAACAAAAATTATTTGGAAAAACAGAGGACATGCATACTGTAGGAGATACATAGCATTAAGAACTATTAGATACAATTGTGAGACTGGGAAAAACAGGTATATGTATTTCAGTACTTATTGCCTAGAAACACTACCACGTAATGGCTCTATCTTACAGAAACAGAGGAACCTGATGCAAGCATTGTATGAACCATGAGGATGGTTCATTCTCACTTTCAGCCATATTTTTGGATCTTTCATAATGCAAAAACTTCAGTGGTGGTTCTTGTCCAGAAACAGTATTGTCAACAAACTAGATAGATGCATATTTTTCTCTCTCTTTTCCTTACTGATACAAACTTACTTCCTTTTTGATTCCTTTGTTCATTCCCCCCCCTAGATTTTTCAGGAGGAAGGGGAGAAGATGTCTTGTGATATCCATAGTATCTTGAAGTTTTCCAGCTGATACTTTTTCATTTCACATGGAAGATCTCTGGGGGATGGTCTACTTTTTCAACTCACTTCAGGACAAAATTTTTTTTTCCGCAATAAAATTCTGACCTCACGCTAAGGGTCATATTTACCACTGTTAAATGTTGCAAGGGTAGACTGTCTTAGTAGATAAAAGTTCTTCCACTTTCCTTTAGTTAAATTGGCAGAAGGTTAAATCTCTTCAAGTTTAGAATGACCTTGAAAAAAACCATGTCTGTATATCAAGTGCTTGATAATCAATTGGCTACTGCAGTGGGTATTTAGGTTACCTTGAATATAGCAGAAAATGCTACCCTGAAGTTTTCTACCCTGTTCCCTGAAGGATAAAATAATAAAATAGCTGAAAAGGCTCATAACACAGTAAAGGGAAATGGCTTATTTGGAATGTGGAGATGACCAAGCCAATTACCACAGTCTGAAAGCCAGATGCAGCAAAGCTTAAAGATTATTATAATTGGTCACTAAACAAACAATACGAATGCCTGCATAGGTCCAGTATCTGGAGCTGTTAAGACATATTTTTATGTTGAGATACATTTTGTTGTCTCAAAATTATGCAGCATATTTGTACCTCTCCCAGAATATACTTGTAGGGAAAATGAAATCCCAATGAAAAGAAAAAAAACAAAAGCAACTTACCTTGATAAATTTAAGAGTGTAAAATTATTTGGCTAAATCTATGCACAAATTCAAAGTGGTCCTCTGTATAACCCTATGTTTTTCCTCCCATTAACAACGTGTGCATTCTAGTCAGTCACGGGTCTGATGCCTCCTCAAAGGTCACAACTGTAGATGTCAAATTCTGAAAAAGGCATCTATACTCCCTGGATATTGAAGGGAGAAGACAAAAACCAGATGCTTCTAGAGTGTAAATGGTGTGAAGAACCTGTTGTTCTCTAGGATAGCCTAGGGTGAGTAGTTGACATGTGGACAGCTACTTTATAAACAGCTAATGCTGAATAAGATGAATCCTACCTGAGATACTTACCTTCAGAGAGGCTTCTATCTTCTTACTCTTCTGATTTAAATCTACCACTCACTGTATCTTGATGGTATTTCAGTACCTTCTTTCTTTTGTAACTTTTATCAGCCTTGATTTCTTTGTCCTTTCCCACTTGCCCCCTCCTCCTCTGTTATCTCTGTTTAGTTGGCTGTTCTCTGGGAGCAGAAGTGGCCTCTTCTGCACGTTCTCCTGCCTTAGCTGGAAGGTCCTCACTGACCTAAATTGTTGTTTCTGTGGGCATCAAGCCCACTGTCAGCTATAAGAGAAGAACAGCAGGCTAGTTGGTAAAGTCAGGTGGTATCACAAGTCTGGCACGGTAAATTGAGAAGTAACCTATGCAGGACATACCTTTGCACACTCTTTTTTGAATTCTCTTGACCAACAAACTGTTGTTTTGATGTTTACTTATCTTGTGTTGGAAAGTATATTGCTAATTCAGAGGCCAAGTCAGACACTGGTGGAGTATTTTTCAAGGGGTGTCACCTCGGAGTAGAGTCTGATGCACGCAACATCTTTCAAATGACTGGATGTACCTGGATGTTTGGCAATGTGTTATGCTTTGATAAGACATTAATTTGCCTGGAGTAATACTCTGTCCCACTTGTGCCAGGGGTTTATTTGGAGGGAATTTTAAACCTTTGTCAGTGTGGCTACACAGTGATCGTGGCTTTTTTTCTGTCATCTGTGATTAACTGCTACTTTGCAAATGTGCACTAAGCTGCAATCACAAATATCTGCCTTCACCGCTGACAGGTGAAAGGAGGGTGTTGCTCAAGGAGCTTTCTAGTGGACAGTTAATAGCTTATCAGCCATCAGCGAGACATCGAATATACTGTCCCAGCATAAAATTTGTTGCTGAGAAGAATTTCTAGATTGTCTTCTAAGGGCACATATCTCCCTTGGAGGTTTTCAGGTGTACAGGCTCTTCCACTCTGAATCCAAATCAGGCAGCTGCTTACCTTTGTCAGAGATTGACAAGACCTTCTGAGTTCTCTCTAAATATATTCCTGCACTGCAAAGGAATTTTTATCAGGGCCTGTCCTATTGTTTGGTTTACCTTTATACCTAACAGTCCTAAGGATTAAATGTTTTGTCACTGTTACATGGAAATGATGAAATTACTTAGTCTGTGCTACAATGTAATAAATTACATCTTGCTTTCATAAATAGTTTTGGGAAGGAAGGGGATGTCTAGCCTGGAGATTATTAGTCATTCTTCTGGAAGTGGACGATTGTGTTCTAAGAGACTTTTTTTTTTTTCCCCAAAAAATTGGCTAGCCATGATTTGAGTGGCTTCAGCTGCTCACGATGATTGGTGGACAGATACGAATACAGAGTAGAACCTGCCATTCAGCATAGTTCTGTTCTAACTCTTCAGTTAGAAACTTCCCTTCCCTTTTGTTAGCAAGTCTTTGATATAGAAACATCTCTGTTGGCAAACACTTTCCCTGGCTTACTTCACCAACCTTTTTCTGTTTCTTTTATCGAATCCCTAGATCTGAACTGCATGTCCTTATGTAGCACTAAAATATCATCAATGCTTCACTTCTCATTTTGTACTCATTACGAGTTGTAATAGGGTCTATTTACGTATGCAGGACTTTTTGCAGATTAACAAAATGGGTTGTATCTCATCACTTTCCCAATGTATATGGCTGAATGAGGATACCAACCATTTCTTCAGAGAATTTTAAGCAAATACTGTTGTTTTAGATACATTTTTAAAATTTGTTTCTTTTTCTAAGATTCTAAGCACTATTACCTCTGGTCCTACTCTTCAGTTTGCTTTAGTGCAGTGTCCCCACTCACATTTGAGGTGTTCAAATTGGCATTTACTGTGTAGGTATTGACACCAATGAAAACATTTGCATATGAAAATCAGTGCTTGGGTAGAGCAAGACCTTCTGCTTCAGCATCAACTGACACACTATAGCAGGATAACCAATGTGTATATATTTGAACTTTATTATTTATTCATCATTTTCCTTTCCAATTGTAGCAATATGGATTTTTATGTGAATGTGTCATGAAGATGTTTGCTTAATTGGTGACACATTGGTAATTTAGGCTTTGGAAGTACTTGGACACTCAATTGGTATTCCTTGGAATACACAAACTAAATGCTGTGGATTCTATGGATAAATGTAATGTCAAGGCAAAATAGCTCTAGAGTATTTAGAATTTTGTATTTTAAACACATGTAGATATTTATGTATTGCCATAGACATATATAATATTACAGCTGTCAACGTACATTCATTTCTAAACAGAAGTATGACTTGCAGGTCCCAACTATTTTTGAACCATAAAATGTATTGCATGGAATACAATGTAATGAAAAACACTACAGATGATGAATGCATTTGCTAGAAGTACTTGACATTGTATTAAAATGAGTACTGCAAACTATTATTCTCATTTAGTCTGACTTGTGATCTTCGCATGCTTGTATGTGAGATGATGGAAGAGACTGAAATGTTGGATCAGGCTTCTCATGGACATGTCTTTTATCTGCTGTCTTCCTAGAAAAGAGTTAAGGAGTCAGCAGATATTATGTGTGAAATTTTCTTTTAAGGGAATTTACATTGATTTAATAAACAAAATAAAACAAAATCTCAGTAGGAGCTTAAGTTTTCCTAGTGTCTTGAAGTGGGACTAATTTATACTGCCAGGCTTTTCAGCTAATTGTGTTGTGATAAATTACCACACCTTTAATATAATAGTAGCGATTCGGTTGTACAGTAAATGTTAAATGCAAATCACCCACTGCTAATGTTTATAAACTGTCTTCCATCAGAAGCTTTACTGAATTACAGCTATCAACCAATTCATAATTGCTAATGAAGGTTAAATTAAGGTTTGGAGAAGCATGTTCAAAGAGTCATTCTGCCCATGCTATCACCTCTGTGTTTTGTAGCTACACCATGTGATGGCTTAGAAAGTATTCTGTGGAGATGGAGGAAGTGGTTAGGTACTAGCAGGGAACTGGGATATATCTCAAACCTAGCAGTTTCACACCACTCTTCTACTCTCCGTTTTCCCATCTCTGAGATACCAGTAAACCACTGCTGTAATTTCTGTGCATTACAAATTCTGCGTAAATGGCTGAGTAATCAAACTTTGGAAAGGCTCCATAAATAACGAAAGGCTTAATGGCAAATACAGGACTTACATAAGAGAGAATACTTACAGGAATTTTTATTTTATGCTATTAACCTGTCTTCAGTCTATTTTCACTTTTTTAAACTAATGTTTGAAGCTGCTCTTGGCTTACTGAGCTGCTTTTGTTTTCTGATTGTTACATGTATTGTATCTGTTGCCTTGGTTGGACACTCTCAATCAAATTGTTATGCTTACATTACTAGATTACAAGGAGAGAAAGGTCTTTAGTCCTCAGGATCATAGTGACCACAGAAGCAATGCTTCTTCCAGTACTTAATTTAAGGAACTACGGTGGAACCTACTACTTCCAGCTTATGTGATACATCCCTCATTGGGATTCTGAAAACAGACTTCTTCCCTTCATTGCTAGGTACTCAGACCAACTCACCTGCAATACTTCTGGTATATAAAGACACACTTTAACCCCCAGGAATAGAGATGGACTTGGTTAGTAGAGTAGGTGCTCATAAATTTTTAAATGTAACCTTAAAAAGTGCATAAAATATTAGTGCCTGGGGTACTATAACTCTGCATCATCTTGCCGTACCTCCATCTGTATATACTTATTTTCACAGCAACTGGCTGTAAGGAAACATTCAGAGACATCTGCAGTGCTAAAAGCAGAGTGATAGCCCAGGAGACTGCTCCCTCAAAATATGAAATACTTTCCTATAAATATTAATCCATTGATAGTAAAAATTGCCAAAATATTTCCAGTCCAACAGCAGCTGTTTGGGGAATTTATTTTGTCTTTTAGCAGGCAAAACAAAAGAAATGCAGGATATTGTTTATCTGCATATTTTTATATCCATTTTAATTATGCTTTAATATGATGACATTTTGAATAACCTTTACTAAATGTAATTTTTGACTTTTCTGAACAGCGGGTAGTGTCTTTATTGTTACTAATAACAAAACTATAATTTAGTCATTTCCTTTCCTTACTATGTCATTTGAGTATTTTCATTTCTTTCACATTACAAAAGATGTAGGCAGATACTATTTTACTGGATGGAGAAATGGGGATTTATGATTTATTTTCACTCACTAAGGCAGTTGGTACTAAACTTAGTTCTCAAATTGATAGTTTTGGCTGTCTGGTATTGTACATTAATGCAATCACTTCCCTGTCCTACGCTGGTAGTTTTAAGAGTAAAATGACTGAAATCATGTACATATTGCAAACTTGAGAGTTTTGTCTCATTTTTTCATGTTGTGAGTAAAGACTACATTGCTACCCACCTAAATTTCAGGCTAGCTGGTATAAGTCAGAACAAAATGTTAGCTATCTTCAAACTTGCTAGTATGATTTTAAGTGGCTTTGGCTTCCTCCTTTTGGGTCCAGTACATGTGAGAAGCTGAGATGAACTACACATTTAGAGTGCTGATTTCTCAAATACCATTAAAAACCTTCTTGATAGTCTTTGTGGGAGAATGGAGGTCCAAAAGCAATAAGCCATTTAAAGTGCCTATATTTAGAAAGCCTGCAGTCTTCTCCTTGGAAAGGTCTTGTTAAGTTTTACTTCTTTTCATGATTTTTAGTGTATCTCTGAAAATGTTAATTGTCACCTGGATGTATTCATGGCACAGTGTATAACTTCAAATAGTAATGTCCAATCTGCTCCCTTTCCTTTCCTCCTCTCTGCTCCCAAACACCAGATTCATTATTTGATCTTTTGAGTAACTTCTGTGTGCTCATGTTTAGCTTTTTGTTTTACATATCAGTGTATCTATATATTTAAAAATCCCAAAATCATAGAATAATTTATGTTGGAAGGGAACTACAGAGGTCATCTTGTCCAAGCCCATGCTCAAAGCGGGCAAGTCAGATCAGGTTGCTCAGGGCCCTCTCCAGTCAGGTCTTTAACACCTCCACAGATGGTGGTTCCATAACCTCTCTGGGCTCCTTTCCCAGTATTTGATGACCCTCAAGGTTAAAAAACTTTTCTTTGTATCTAATTCCCCATGTTCCAGCTCCAGTCCTTTGCTTCTTATCCTATTGCTGTGCACCACCAAGATGAATTTGATTCTGTCTTCTGATCAGGTTAGTTATAGACAGAGCAGAGGTCTCTCTGAGCCTTCTCTTCTAAGGGTGAAGAGACCCAGCTGTCTCAACCTCCCCCTGTATCTCATGTGCTTCAGCCTATGACCATCTCTGGGACCTCTGTTGGATTTACTCCACTATACCAATACCTTTCTTGCACTGGGAACCCCCAAAATGGACACAGTTCTCCAGATGTGGCTCCACAAGAGCTGAATAGAGAGGAAGGAAAACATCCCTGCAGCTGCTGGCTGTATTCATGCTAATAGTGTTACACATTATTAGCATCTAGCTAACTAGTTATATTTATTTATGTGAAGTGACTTCAATTCAGTAGAAAAAATGAGTGGGACATTTTTCGGGAGACCTTGTTGGCTAAATTGTTAGAATAGAATCATAGAATCATAGAATAGTTTAGGTGAGAAGGGACTTCAAAGATCATTCATCTAGTTCCAACCCCCCCTGCCATGGGCAGGGACACCCTCCACTAGACCGGGTTGCCCAAAGCCCCATCCAACCTGGCCTTGAACACTTCCAGGGAGGGGGCATCCACAACCTCTCTGGGAAACCTGTTCCAGTGTCTCATTGCCCTCAGAGTGAAGAATTTCTTCATCATATGTACACTCAAAACCCACCAAAACATTCCACACTAAATTAGACACAGTTAAAATAATTTTATCTCAGATTTGCAAGGTTATGTCAGGAAACGAAAAATTGTGGAGAACATGTTCTCATCCAGTACATTGTGGTCAAGTGATTTTGTTCCATGAAAGTACAATGACTGACTTTAAACTTTTCTTTCAGATTTTCCAGAGCATACCCATATACTGTGTCATGTTCTTTGTTATCATTGCATGTTTAGAGCAATTTAAGAATATATTTCTTTTGTGCATTGCGCAAAAATTTTGTTTCGGTGAGTTCTTTCAATTGCACTAAATTAAATTCTGTCTAGAAAAATATTTTCTCTAGATTGTGAATATCAAGAAGTGATTTCTAAATGTTTTAAGAGCTTTTAAGATTAAATAATTGCACAGATGCACCGATCAAGCTACTTCTGTCCCCAGGGAACACGCCAGTGTTCCAGTTGCAGTCGTAGCACTGGGCACTGCTGCAGTTCTACCTCATACTAGCAGAACAGCAAAAGACCAGCTATTCACCACAAACACTATATTGAAGCTAGTATTATTTTCTTTATGTGAATAGTCTACTGTGTGGCATTGCTTTTTTCATGGAGTTGTTGATTATTTTGAATTTTTCAGTATAGACTATTATATGAGCCTTTTCACCCTACAGATTACTCAGAAGCTATTTTCTGTGACTGTTCTTGATTTGTTATTCATGCTGGGATTGCTCAGCTAAGTTATATAGTTTTAGTTTGTTTTGTAACTGGATGACTCCTAAACACATCAAGAGCTTCTAAGTAAGCAATATGAATAATTTTGCCTGGATACTAATGTGAAGTTTTGTATAAGCCTTCACAGTCACTTAATGCTTTCCCTTATCTTCTATATGTATGTGAGCACTGCCAGGAAACTGCTGGTTGCAAATGGCTAAGAAGCATATTTGCGCTTTCTCAAGGGTTGGATGCAGCCAGGATGTGACTTGAGTGACGCCTGTGTGGTGGTACAGTGGCCGGCTTGTCATCTGACCTGGAGGATGTGGCATGCCAGGCAGTGTGGATGGCGAGGAGAGTGCCATGGCTTCTTGTTAAATCTCTTCTGGGTCATCCTGAAGAGTGCTGAGGATTATCCTTTTGTTATTGCATTATTGCCTTACTTCAAAGGGGGAGTCCTTCTCTCCATTCAGCCTTCAGATCCCTAAGGCTTGCTACTGTGTAGTTTGGGTTATAAACTACACAAATGATTATGCTGTTCTCTTCATAATTCTGTTAATTTTCCTGTACAGATTCAGTGAAATTGCACTATTTAAAACAGAGGATTTTTTTAAATTATTCTTTGAAGACCAAAAAAGCCCATCTGTGAAGAGTGTGGTTGATAATTCATATGCATCATGTGGATTTTCTCTCATATATTTGCATAGTCTACTCTCAAAGATATCTTGTAAATTATAATACCATATAAAATAATACATATCTACTTTGATGGTCTCTTAGTTGAAATTTTAGCTTATTCTTAGGCTATTGCTGTGGAAAAAGGAATGAAAAGCTGCATAGAAATGCCTCTATTTTAAATATAAATGTATCTACTTTTGAACTAAATGAATCAATTTACAAATATGGGTGGGTGCATTCTGTAAATGAAAAAAAATCATTTTTCACAGCTGTAGAGTATTTGCCCATAAGAGGTGAAATCTTTACACTAAGTTACAATCTATGCTGACTTAAAAGATGACTTGACCAAGCTAACTGGCAAGTGTCTTTCCAAGATGTTTTTTCTTAAAATTAATTTAAATAAGTTGAATCCTTGGCATCTTTTAGAACCAGGGCTGATTCTGACTGAACAATTAGTATGGTACAAAGTTACCATTAATGGTAGTGTTGGTGAACTCTGCTTATTTAAAGCTTAGCTCTTCTTTTTTTGTTACTTATTATAGTAACCACACAAACATGTGTGGTATCTATGTAGACTTAGAAGTATCTCCTGGTATCCAGTCATGTGGCTTAACCATTTCATAAACCTATAAAGCACAGTCTTAAAAGTAGTGAAATGTTTTTCTCCTGTAAGTCCTACTGGTACTTTGGTTCAGAACCTTTTTAGTGGTCAAGTATGTAGACACAGAAGCATTTTCATAACTGATGAACAATTAAAAAAAATATTAAACATACCTTCCAGGTTGATGATTATAGTCAATTGTTAAATCATGTAACTGCCCAGGGCTGAAGCTATACAGTGAGTTACCCAAGCAGTCTCATAATTGCTGGAACATCTGCAAGAAGATATCAGTGCTTTTGTATATATACTTGATAGTGGAATTATAATACCTCAAGTATTGGGTTCAGTTCTTGTTATTAAACTTAGCTGATACACTTAGAGTTTAATCCATGTGCCCAACAATTGGACTATATCTTGCAACTTTTATGTTTTTCAAAGCATGATATTTAAATGTTTATCTGTTCTTCAGCAGTGTCTGTTACTGCCTAAGATTCTAAACATATTTGGTGTTCCATTACTTACATTTGCTGAAATTTACCCATTTGGTCTGACCACTTTTTATGGTATTGTCCCTACCTAAGAAAAAATGCTGTTTTAATTATTTTTTGACCGAACATACAGGATACTCAGGTGTCTTTTACTTGTGCCAACTTTCCGTCTGCCACGAGATGAGGCAGGAAAGCTCAAGCCTCCTTTCTCCTATTCAGAGAAGCTGTGACCTAGAACACAAGAGTGGATGAAAAGCTGTCTTGCCAGACTTGTTACAGTGGGAACAACTTCTGGGTTTTAGAACTAAATTTATTCATGCAGAGGCCGTAATATTCCTCAAAGAAAATGATGCAGATCAATCTTCCCACATACATTATTAGTCTAAGTTGCCTGATTACTGCCAAACCCTAATCTCAGTCAAGTACCAGTAACGAGCTCTTTGGCTTACAGAAATTCAAGGCTGCCTCTGCATCAAAGTCCTTATGCTGTCCAGTCCAACTAAGTTGCCCTTTTCAGGATCTTGAACCTTGGTTATGTCTTTCTGCTAATATTAGATTTAATTGGCTTACATGCATAGATCCACAGCTGCTTGGTATGATGAACTCCAGTGACTAGAGGTAACCTACGTGCTTAACTTAAGCTAGGCATATAGTTGTACATTCAAACTGCACTGTATTTCAGTCTACTGGTATAATCAATATTTTCATCACTAATACTTTACTTCCTCATGAAGAAGTGAAGTCCAGCATTCTACTCACTGAAAATATTTTATGCATTGTTGTGTCCACATTTATGCATTATCCTGTGTATCAGAAACAGGAGGCGAATGTCATGTGTTCCTCCCAGCCTCCTCCCCCAACATATAACACCTGAGATTCAAGCAAATACAGAAGGTTCCCAGAGAACGACACAGAGGAGAAATGTAGACATTGCATATTACTTCCATTAATGTATACACTGTGCTCCCTGAAAGCATTTGCACTTAAAAATGATTTTGTTGTGTTAAAGTGGGCAGAGAAAGCAGATAAAAGGTGATTCTTTTCAGGGGCTGCACGCTTTAGTAAGTGCCTGGTTGTCTTTACAGAGCTAACAGCGAATACTTACAATGCCTCTAAGCTATTCTGTGAATAAATTCAGGAAGTGTAATAATTTGCATTATTCATATCTCAATGACATGATAAGAAAATCCATATCCACAATGGACTAATAAATTTGCTTTAATTCACTGTACACTAAATTCCCATCTTTGTTTCCCCAAAAAAGTCATCATTATTTTCTGGGAGGCCATTTTCCATCTTTTCAATGATTCCATTAAAAAAATCAAGATAATCAGAGGATATCTGCAATATCCTCCAGTTTCTGAGATATTTTCACCCCATTCATACTTAATAGGAAGTTTTGATATTACTTTTGTATGAACTTATAAGGACAGTTAGTCCACATTAAATTTGTAAGGGGCTTTTACATGGAAATGAACTTTGCATACATGAATGAGGTTAAGGCTATATTAAATGCTGAAATTAGCAGAGGTAATGGGTACCTTTTGTTAAAAAGTGTAGGTCAACAGGGTGTTATGTTAACGAGCTTCCTAGATTTGAGATTACCCAGCTGCTGTTCTACACTACTTTTCACACCTTCAGCATAAAGGTCCATTGCTGTTCTTTGGATTCATACTGACTAGATGTCCTCCAGCACCCCCTTTTAAAGGCTGGTAGATGACTACAGTGGAGTCCTTTTCCAGCTCTTGGTTCCTGGGGTTAAGAACATCGTGCTGTGGTTTGCATTACTGCATTACATGTGTACAGAGTGCACTGTGCCCCTGCCTGGGGCTGGGGAACTGACTGTTGCTGGTGTCTCTTGAGCTTTGAACCAAAGGGTCAGGAAGCCTTTGAGCTTAATCATCACAATATGGATGTATTTCAAGTCAGTGCTAAAAAGATACAGTTCCAGATGAAGGTAAGGAAGTCTATACTTTCTTTTATTACGGAGAACGGGCTACAACCTTGCTCAGAAGTAGCATCAATTTGCATTTTATTGTGCATAACACCAGATGAATGGAGCCACTAGAGACTTCAGTAGAGGTCAGTGAGAAGTAACACTCTTTTCAACAAAAGAAACCCAGGACTTCTTGAAAGCAAATATTTACACCTAGTCCAAAACTTTTAGATACCCTAAATTAAATTTTATCACACAGAACTCACATCAAGTGTCTTCATAAGTGTCTACTAAATACCACCAGTGTTTGAACATTACCTAGTGGCTATTTTGCTGACTGCACCCCTGATCAAATGGCTTGGTAAGAGGAATATTCCCTCTTTCCCACTTGACATCTGCCACAATTCCCTTTCTTACTTCACATGCTTCTAATCATGATGCTTTGCTGCTATTCTTGAAATATTTCTGTATTTCTTCCTCCCTTCACTTCCAGTTGTTGTTTCTTTCAATTGCCTGCTGCAGGAAACTTTCCTTGTGCCTCACATCTGAGGGGCAGCCTTGCACTACCTGTCATCTCCATTTTGACATATTAGATTTAAAAAATAAAAACCACATATTAAATCCTGTGATGAGTAAGTAGAGCTTAAAACTAATTTGTCCAATGCACTGCTAGGAGATAGAGCTTTCACATTATCAGATACAGTTTATAATACGGTCTGAAACGTATTTTGAGGGATTTTCATCATTCCTTATGAAAAGACAGATTTACAGTGTTCTAGCAGACATTTCTTCCTGTCATCAAAAATAGCATTCAAACAGTAAATAAACTGAATAGGATACACATGAAAATGCATCGAGGTAGCAAGGCAGCAGTAATGTGAACCAGACTATGCTCTGAACCCCTAAGGCTGCAAATAATTATTATAAAACTCCATTTCTTTCACAGCAGACTTCCTGCAGGAGACACAAAATAGATTTTAAGATAGAGTGAGTGCTCTCTTTTGGATCAATGGGACCAGGGAAAGCTGCTTTGTTATTTTGTTTAAGTTTGTCCTTTAATCCTTCAACTGCTCGGGGGAGAGGGGGGACATTCTGCTGAATAATATTAATTCACCTCCTGTTGAGCTTTCCTTTGGTTTCCTAAGCAGATACTTCCTCTGTTTTTCGGTTGCAGGGATCAGTGACACACCATCCAAAGGAAAGGCAACCATTAAATGCGTGTGCAATTCTTAACATTTTTCCTCTCAACCCTCCTGTTTCTAACTTTGCCTTTGTTTTTTCTAAAAATGACAACCTGAGATGCAAAGTAAAACTGTATTGCTAACACCCTGGATAATTCACTTACTCTCCTTACTCGGCCACTCTCGTATCCTCCCTAAGATGTGGCACTCCATGACTGTCTGCAGCAGCGCTCTGTGGAGAAAAAAGCCTGACCATGCCATTCGTGCAGATTACCAGTTCTGGGAGAAGACTTACAGTTATGCCAACTCAGAATTCATCTGAAATATTTTTTTCTGCCCTAAAAATAGGCAAACACCAGCTATTACTTGTTACTTTTCCCTTCTTTACCTGAGCCTCAAGGACAGGAATTTGATCAGCTCCCTGATGCCTGGAAAATCTGAGGGGAAACAAAAGGCAAAAGCTGTATATTTGGAGAATATGTCTTCCTGTGGTCAAATGAGTGAAGACAGGTCAACAGTAGAGGAGATTTCCCAATTCTGAAATGCATTAAAGTCTGAGTAGAGACCTTACCTTAGCAAACTTCCTCCTCTGGGACGACACAGCATCTGAGAAGTTCCCGTCTTTCACTTCCTAAAAAGTCTACAACCAAAGAGCAGCAGCTTATACCAAGAAGTCTTAGCCACACCTCCTCTCCCCTGCTGACTCTTATGTTAAAAGAGGATATGTCATTAGCTGTGTCATAACACTCGGAAGACATCTTCTGCCTAATCCTCAGCAGCTGAACTTATGTTGTGGGGGAGGTATACTCTGCACCAGACCAATGCTCCCATCAAGTCAAGTGGGAGACCTACAGAAACTTACCATCGCTGTCATCCTGGCATGCACCTGGCTTTCCTTCCAAAGAAACTGGGAACCATGGAGGTAGAATGTGTAACCAGATCTCATCTTCTTGTGCAATTATAATATGGCCGGCGTGAATTGTTAGGGACCACGTGGTGGAGTGCACCATGGATGATAACAACCTTCAGTGCACTCACATTAGGTGAAGTTTTCTCACTTCTTTTGATTTCGTGCTGTGTTTACCACAGCATACGTCATAGCATAAGGCAGTGATTGCTCAGAAGCCTCTAGTTCCAGACATGAATGGAATGTTGAATAAGTACATGCTCCTGAATACACGCTCTGTCATGATATTTAGACAGTTCTGTAATACAGTCCAGTTGACTAACAAATAGCCTCATCAGCCATCACAGAAGAGCTCTGGAGGGTTGCAGAATGTAAGCTCCATTAGTATTCACCATTGTCCTGGAATTAACTCACCCTGGATATTATTTCATCTCATAGGTAATAATTCACTCTGAGTTAATCTGTGTGATCAGCCTAGGCTCAATTAAAAAANATTTTTGGTATCCCAGACTGGCACAGGGAATATGGTTCCATAAATGGTCTGAGTCAGATCAGGAACTGCTTTTAGCCTATACTGAGTATACCTTTTCATGTCTTTGTCAGGAATGTTGCAGTAATCTCTCTGCCAAGAACAAACTCGTTATCTTTTTGCTAGCAGCAAAGGAGATGTGTCCATTGCCAACTAAAAGCCATTTTCCCAGATGGTTAGGAAAGCTCTCATATGAAATACTGATAACACAGCAGATGGGTGATATCCATGGATAACTCCAGACTTAGACCTGCTGTCATGCTAAAATGCAGCTACCTCTCATGGTTAGCCAAGACTGCATAACTTCCCTCACTCAAGGCTTCTTTTATGTATGTAGAAATGGTGTTACATCTAAAGCAGCTGAAGTTCCTCTGCAGGTAACTCATACTTTCCCTCCTCCATTTCATGGTTACTCTCCTGTTGCAGTGAACAAATGCTGCAAGGTCTAGTCCTGGTCTGGGGCTGGACTTCCATGCTGAAAAGGTGTTACGTACTTCTTCCCAAACCGTCTCTCACTCAGAGCGATTAGGAATACAGTGCATTGTATTTATGTTGGTTAAGAAGCATAATTTTCAAACCTCTACCAATGACTGTGGACTAAAAAGATATTTCAGTGGCACTGCATGCAAAGCACTAGCAGCTAGACTCCTGAGCCTACTGTTTTTGTTGGTTGTGAGAGGCTTCTTACATTTATCTTCCAAAACGCTGTGGTGCAAAAACGCATATCCTGAAAAATGCAGTTCCCTAGGGAACGGGACTGGGATACCCATTCACAGTGCTGATTGCTCACCACGATGAAAGAAATTATATTTACTGAAGTCTGGTCATTTGGGCAAGTTTGTTCCAGACCATTTGATATGTTAGTCTTCAAATCTCAGGTTGCTGTGGGATCACCTGAGTCTTATGCTTGTAGCTCAACTGGTTTGGGAATGACTCTTGTTTTTTTCCACATCAAGTTTCTCCATCCTCTCAACAGGTGATAGGAAGCAGGTAGAAGAAACTGTGTGCATATGTTCATGCATGTGTCTGAGTGCACAAAAATGTCTTTTGCATTGCTTTCTGTCTAAAGAGCTCATAAAAAGAACTATAAGGATTTACTTATTACAATATGAAAAGCTCTTTCTCCTAATAAACCAGCTGATTTAGGAATAATAATGCTGTTTTAGATAATTTTTGTAGAACAAACTTGATTTATTCCCTGTTTCAGCAGCAAATACAGTGTACTGTTGTCACTGATTTCCTTTGTCATAGCATGTTAACCAGTATTATACCGTAAGCAAAATAATCCCATATCTAAAAAGCTTTTTCACTTTCCAGATTCACTGTGAAATGCTGAAATTCAGCTGCTTGGGAAGCATGTCTTAAAATTCTCCACCAATTTCCACAGTTCTTGTGGTACACTAAACTTTGGCTCTCGATTCCTTTTTACTTCCCTTCATCATCTGCTCTCTGGTAACAGAAGAACTGGTCCTTACGTTTCATTGCCAGTAATTTTTATCACTAGACAAAAGCACATGATCGCACTTAAAAAAAACCCCAAAGAGCACTACAAATATGATCATGTGTAGAAGAATAAAACCAAGGAGTCTTTGAGAAATTTAAAATTGCAGCAGCTTTCGAGAGAGCCAATATCTCAAGAGAGTACAAGAAGCTGATCGTGGTTCTAGAGAGCCTGGACAATCCAGTGGCTCCAGCAAGCTCTTCTCAGTCAGTGCAAGGTATTAGTATTGACACTACTAAAAATAAAGAATGAAAAGCATGACTCTGAATCACTGTTTTGAGTGAGGCAATCTAGGTTTAGCAAGTCTAGCTAGCATGCCTGTAAACCCAGCTGATTTTGTAACGGCTAGGATAAGACTATCTGCATTGTGATTTGACAAATCATATTCACATCAAATCATATTCACATCATGCATAGCATTTTTTGAGTCTGTAGTGCTTTTTTATCTGTTGACTTAGTATTTATTATTTCATTTAACCTTTCAAGTAAAATGTTCCACCATTCAGATGTAGTTTACCTTGAAAGTGTTATCTGATCTTTAATCTTGTGTTTCCGTAGCTGTTGCACTCTTTCCTAGGACTCTGACATCTGCTAAAACTAAGCTGGGACAAGGTGCCTGTGGAATCAATGGAGAGCATGCTGAAAGGGTGAATTTCTTTTTCCCATAGCTAGACTTCACTCAAACTAAAAAACCCTCAAACTATAAAGCTGCCATTACCAATTCTAATGATGAAGATAAAGAAATGGTCTATTAAAGACAAGGCGTTCATTTGTTGAGAGAAACCTTGAGCTGCTAAATGTGAAAAGCCCTGGAAAGACCATCTAACAAAATAAAGACGAAGAACTCATCTAACATTGTGACAGAATAGGAAAGGTCAGGCTTAAATTCAAAGATAAGGAAAAGGACAAGCCTCACAGGTAAAGGAGAGAGAGAAAAAAGACAAGCTTAAAGTTAGGGGGAAAAAATACGTAAAGAGCACACAACTAGAAAGCTCAACAAACACTGGACAGAATGATCCCCTAGTCGGCTAAAGATGTGGATAATTACTTCTTTCTTCAAAATTATGGGCTCATTAGTTGGTGTGCACTGTGAAGAAAGCCTCCAACCACCAAAATAAGCGAGAAATCAGGATCCAAAATTCTTCTTGAAACCCTGATGCTTGCCTGCATTTAAAGTTAGTGAGGAAGTTGTGGCTGTGAGTATGAAGGGGTGTATCTGAATCTGGAAGAGATGGGATCTCACTCTTTTCAGGGCTAATAACAACAGCTGCTGGGCTGAACGCTTCTCCGGGGCCATGTCTGTTTCTGTGCGCCATGTTCCTGCTTGTTCTGCAGTATGGCTACCTCTTTTTAAAATGTCTGATGTGCCTGTATTACTTAACACAGAGATGTGTGTAACTTGCTGCAATTGCCTTCTGCTGTATCGTCTGCTGCTGTATTTACTGCTGTGTCAGCAGTACCATAGTACTGCTCAGTGTAATTTTGCAGTAATCCAAATCCCTAATGATAAATTGGGTACGGCTGTTTGGAAATTGGGAGAAAAAGAAATAAGAATGTCAAGTCTTCATAAAAAGACATCCAGATCTCTAGTTTTTCCTCAAAAATAGCAATAATCCCAAGTGAGTCCCATATGCTGCAGTGGTCTTTGTTTTGTGTATTTTTTTGCACCCTCTTTGGTTACTGATGCTATGCTGAAACAAGACATGCCTATTTATCAGGACAAATGGCAAAGGCAACAGATGTCCTGCTTCATGTATACTGAGGGAAAGCCATGACTTCTGCTCTTCACTTTGTGTCTGAGGAAATCAGATGGAGTCAGGCTTTAGAAACAAAGCTTGTTGCACAATTATCTATCCTCATGCTTAATTATAACACTTGCAGTTGGACTTGTTTTATCCTTCACCTGTATATGTAACTACAAAATAATTTGCTATAGGTTTTCCTCTTCTCTAGTAATATTTTTTCAATAGCAATAGTTTGCAGGTCTGACACGTCTGTAAATCAGAGTTGGCTACTGACAGAGCAGAGGGAAATGACCTGAGAGATTTTCAATCATTTTGAGAGTGGTCTTCTCTGACCACAGAATAGCATTTCAGCCTGTGCCACTGACCTACTATACACAGCTTAATCTACTAACAGAGGATTAATTAACTTGCACAAACTAAAATGTCTGCATACACACTACTTCAGGTAGTATATTGTTTAAGGTGAGGAATGTTCTGTAATTTGCCTGAACACAAAGCTGGGTATAGGCATGTTTAGAAACTCTTGCTCAGATAAGAGAGCAGCCTGGAAGCTGGCTAGACGCTTTGCTTATCTCGTTCTTTGGTATATTTCATGAAAATTAGTCTATTTGCTATGCAAATGGCAAGTGTTTGCTTTTTCATTTAACAGGATTTTCTTTTCTTACCATATCTGATTGGAGGGGTAGAAAAGGTGAGGAAGGGTTTTATAGTGGGGATTTTTTAGTTTGTTTATTTGGTTGATTGGTTGGTTGTTGGTTTTGTTTTTTAAATACGACTTTTAGCATCATTAGTGTAAGCATGAAAGCATCAAATCATCATGTGTTATACCACAGCCCTTGGCAGCCGTACTCCAGTGGCAAAGTGTCAGTGAAAGCCCTCACACCTTGCCGCCTGCCGTAATCCTAAACTCTGAGCTGTGTGGCTGGGCACCTTACACAATGCATGGGAAGAGGTAGCTCAAGCTGGGGACCGGGCGCTGCCTAAATTGCTCAGGGAAGAAATACAAAGGAAAAGGGTTAAAAGAACCAAGAACTGACCTTTGCACAGAGGTCACCTAGTGTTGGGGTGACAGATAGAAAATCTTTCCATTAGGCATTCATAGTTAAGTCAGTGCTGTGCTTCTCGATCTCATATTTGACAACACAAAGGGGCTCTAGGTCAGTGAGAATAACCAACAATGTAGTCTTTCATCACTGACCTGGGATAGGAGGACACTTGAGTTCTGTTCACATAATCTTCCTAATCTTTTTAGCTCCCCGAAGCTCTTCAACCTGCTCATAGTAAGTGGCCAGATCTCAAAGCTCAAGCCAGACTGTCTTGTAATCATAAATGTCAGACACATTTCTGTAATTGAACTATCCCATCAACAGTCTTCTCTCCACCTTGTCCATCCTTGTAAGTGATCCAAATTCCTAGCTTTCTGTCCCAGGATCTTCTTGAACTCCGGTAGTTGTGCCCTGCCTGTCATTAGTTTTAGATGACAAGGAAATACTTTTTCATAGGTTCAGCTACTCAAAGCAGATTTCCAAAAGGCATAGGTGATCCTTTTCCTGCCTTATTTCTATTGATGAACCCAATAAAACTTTGAAAGCTAACAGCAGTTCGTTCATTGTTAGCATTAGCCTCACATACAAGTTCATGGAAGATGACTTGGGAGCTTGGGACCCTGCTGCTCAGAAAACTTCCTATCTTGGATTTTGGAGGCAGACCCCGTGCTTCGATGTTCATATACCCCACAGGAGGGAGAGTAATATTTGACAGAAGCTTGATTGATGGAGATGTCAGTGACCAACTGAGCTCAACATAGGTCTCTGTGTGCTCCCCAGGGACAAGGCTATAGCCCGCATTAGGAATCAGCTGTCTTGTAAGTGCGCTTCCATGCATGATATAGTCATATGATTCAAATTGAAACATAAGGTAGTTGAAAATTAAAGCTCAAGAAATGCATCATAGGTTCACACATACAAAGTGTTCAGCTCATTCAGAGGAAGAGGTAGGTGTCTTAGGCAAATGTCTGAAGCTCAGGCAACCATGTGTTCTGAAGCGTCTCTCAATCTTTTGTTCTGGAGTGTCTTAGTTTCATTTTGTTTATAGGCAGTTTTACAGGTGGATTCAAGAGAGGTCTGCATGGACTCTATACCAGCCAGATGTGAGCTGGTTTTGAATCAGAAACTCTGCAGACACGTAGCTTGTCTTGCTGAGTTTTGGTTAATAATCTTGGCATTGAGTTCAGACAGAGTGTTCTATGATTGCCTGCAAAAGTGTGTGTAGATGTACTGAAAATATGAGAGAAAGCTATAATAGGACTGTTTATGAGTTTAGATCTTTCAAGTGAGGATTTACTTCTACTTTTATTCAAAGTAGGAATCTTCAAGAGAGGGAAAGGAAGGGAGAGACGCCTTATATGTACATGAATGTCCTAATGACGACAGTACTTTGTGAGTAGGATTTTGAATCTAGTTTTCCCATATTCCAGTTTGGTACTTTACCAAGGGCAATATCTGCACGTGTTGTGCCTTTCACTGTCTTTTACACTGAACCTTAGGCAAACTCTGAAACTGTTCACAGATCTGCAGGTTTAGAAATAGGAAAGTAAGATTATTCTTTGCTTTGGTTTCTGTTGAAATAAATGAAGTTTATTCCTAATGTGGGAATAACATAAGATGAAGGACTTGATAATCAGAATTCAAAGACTGGTTTTGATTATTTAAGATTTTTTAAGTCTGTGTTAACTTAGGGCTCAGACTGACTCTTGAACCCAAACTCCATATCCTGATCATCTGTGTCCTGGTTTCAGCTGAGATAGAGTCAGTTTTCTTTCTAGTAGCCAGTATAGTGCTGTGGTTTGGATTTAGTATGAGAATAATATTGATAACACACTGATGTTTTTAGTTGTTGCTAGGCACTTGTAGTGCCTACATTAAGTCAGGACTTTTCAGCTTCTCACGCCCTGCCAGGTGCACCAGAAGCTGGGAGAGCACAGCCAGGACAGCTGACCCAGATTGGCCAAAGGGATATTCTCTACCATGTAATGTCATGCTCTGGATAGAACTGGGGAAGCTGCGGGGAGGTGGGATTGCTGCTCAGAAACAGACTGGACATCAGATTGTTTTATTTTTCTTTCGCATGCAGTGAGCAATTGCATTTGTGCATCACTTGTATTATTGCTGTTATTGTTATTATCATTACTATTATTGACATTATTTCTGTTGTTGTTATTATTATTATTATTATTATTATTATCTTCCTTTGTTATCCTATTAAATTGTCTTTATCTCACCCCACAAGGTTTTTTTTCCATTCTCTTGTCCATCCTCTTGGGGACAGGATGGGTGAGAGAATGGCTGTGTGGTGCTCAGTTACCAGCTGGGGTTAAACCACAGCAATCTGTCATGCTTCTATCTTGGCTTTTGCACTTCTGCTCATATCTGAATTATGAAGACTGTTGGCAGCCCTCTCTCTCACACAGGCAAGGAGATAGAGTCCAATCCTAGTAATGCTCTGAAGGCATTTGAGATGCACCTGTTGTTCTTAGGTGGAGAGAGGAGGAGGTAGGATCGGATTCACTATAGTAAATAAATATCCCCTCTTCCTCCTCTCTACTGTTCATTACTGAGGAGGTTACACTCTTATTTTTTTAACCTTGCATCTGATAAACTCAATTATACTCTTATTGTGTTGCCTAGAGACCTCCAGAAAAGCCCTTTCGTGTTTTGTGATCTATAATAATTACAAAGGCAGTGGTAAAGAAATAGGCCAACAGGTTGAACAGGCCAAACTACTTTGCAGCATTCCTTTCACAGGCTATAGTTTTAGTTTGTCAACTGTCAAATTCCTGCTGGTCTGAAAGACCGAAAAGTGCACGGCAGAAGTTGCAGAGGACTGATTATTTGTTTGCCCAGAGAGCCTTGTAAGAGAGCAACACATTAGCACACACACACACACACAAACACACACACACACACAAAAAGGGGAAATATGCCATCTTATAGAAAAGAGACAAGTGATGAAAAGACTGCTCACCACCAGAAGTGAAGGAGTGGGAGGACACAACAAAGAAAACATCATATTTGCTGTTCTCATTTAAAGGTGAGAGAAACATCAAAAGAGCAGCTGACTGGAAAGATATCCACAATCATCTTTCAGCAAGCTTACCAGAACACTTGAAAAAGAGGTACTTTAAAAATCCTCCTCTGTCATCTCTTTTTCCTTTTTTATTAACTAAACAAGTGAACTGGAATTATCTTCAGCCACTTTCATTATTTTGTTATGAGTTCTGTAACTGTTTTAATACAGGAGAGAGAAAAAGTAATAGATTTTATGTAAATACTGGTTGCTAATGATGCTATCAAGAGATTGGGAAGCAGGAAATGGGAGGAGTTGATAAACCAGAAAAGCTAATTGAAAGTGCTGTGCAAAGCTGGTTTGAGACATGGCTCCTGGGTGAGGAGACTGTTGTGTTCCTGCGGTTCATCCAGGCAATGAATATATCTGAATATTTGATTAAAGGCTAGTGTACTGCAATAAGATGTGAGGAATAATGCACCTCAGAGATGATGACGAAATAGACCAAAGACTTCTAGCAACTGGGCTCAATAAAATTCATGGCCAAGGAAAATATACCTGGAGATCTAAGCAGCTGTCTCTGTGTCAACCAGGTGATGTCGAGACTTTCTTTGTTGTCAGATACAGGAGGCCTGTGGTGTACCTTGTCTTGTTCTTCCTCCACAGGAGCTCCTTCAAGCCCTACCTTCCTACCACATTTTACCATTTTCTTCGCAGTTTTTTCCTTTACATGAATGTGGCTCATCAACCATGCTGATGCTCTCTGAGGCCCCCAACTAGAATAAGCCTGTAGTAGAAGACCATCTGAACAGAGCATAAGATACTGGGAAAGCTGAACAAGGCATGCTTACTTAGACACACAAACTGTGTCTACCTAGAGCAAGGGAACTATGGAATTAGAGAATATTTCAGAGATTAGGGACATGCTGTGTAAAAGATGAAGTAATATTTGGGAATTGTTCTAAGTGTTGTACTTCATTGGCAATAGATGCACAAAATGACCATGAACTACTTAGCTTCATACTATGAAATGGGACTTTACTATCTACCAAAAATAAGGCTTTCATAAATATTAATATGGAGGTCAAAATGTGAGAAATGAGGAATCTGAAAGAGATTGAAAGGGTTCCTGTTCCTAGATAGATATTTCTATTTTGGTATAGAGATGCTGACTGAAACCTAGTTTCTGCAGAGCAAATGGATTATCTGGCAGCTGAAATGGCAAGATTTTTTTTTATTTTTTTTTCTGGTTTATTTCTCTACTAATGTGTAAAGAAGAAAAGACATTAAGATAGCTCAGACTGAAATTACTCCAGTATTATTGGTTACCCCAGTGGAACTGGATATTTTCATGTATCAGTTGTCAGTAATACACATTGTCCTGGCATCAGCCATGAACAAATGGAAAGAATGATCAGCTTTGAAGAGTATGGAGTTAAAGCAAAAGGTATTAGGAGAGAGAGAAACTCCAATGCAAATCCTACGTGAATAAGATAGATGAGGTAGATTACACATTTATATCTACATTGAATAAAGTTTTATCTAAACAATTGCCACGACTGAACTAATTAGATGTAACTTGTCTGAGTAAATTGAAAATGCAATTAGCTAAGTAGAAAAGTACTAATGCCATCAAAACCCAGCCCATGTTAAAGAAAGTTGCAGCTGAATTTCTAGAACAAATTGTGCTGATATCAGACATAGAAAGGTGATAAAAACAATGGCTATGTCTGAGTGATTATTTTTTTTCTCACTTGCTCATGGCTGTCAGGTCTTTGTAAGTAGAACCAGTACTGCTCAGCAGGTTCTATTAGTCCAAGATATCTTGAAAAATGGTCTAAAACAAAGTGTCTGTACCATTGTCTGTGTCAGAGGTAGTATTTTCCTCTCTACCACTATTATTATTTGCTGTTCAGTCACGGGTGCTATGTTTTTAAGTGAGGAAAGATGGATAGAGTGACTCTGTATTTGAGAAGTTGCTGGTATCTCTGGTTGGTGCATTGTAAATGGGATTTGTGTTCACACATATACCAGTTCTGAAATTAGAGGGTCAAACAGGATTAATGTAGTTTTTTCTAGTTTATATCTGGTTTCTAGGAACTAATTCAATTCCCAGAACAGAATCTGCTAATGCACATGAACCCTGTTCCCAAGAAAAGTTTAGCCTATTTGCCTCAGCAAGCTGCTGGGTTTTTTTATCCAAATAAGTGCACAGTCAGGTCCTGCTATTTAGACGGATGGGGATGACTGGTGTTTTCAGCTAACCTGTTTGACTTTCCTCTGAAACCGACCAGAAATGTTCTCACAGTTGGTTAGAGCAGAGAGATGGTGTGAGGAGCTGTTCTTTACCCAACGTCAAGTATCTCACCTCAGGGTTCTTGTATTGCCCATCAGCGTTCTTGCGCACCACCTGGTAGCCAGTGTTTGTACTCTCCTGCAAAACCCACGGTCCCTCTCACCATTGCATCCCAGCAGATCCCAGTCTGTGACCTGGGGAGGAAAGCAGCCCTGGCTTGGAGGGTTGTCAGTTGCCCCCTGAAAGGCTTCTACACCTAAACCCACCCAACCATAGAGAGTTCTCCCCAAGCCCAGCTTTGATTTGCATGCTAATATGGCTTTTGAGGCTATGTGAACAGTGACACTTAGTGGCAACTGCCAGAACTATACCTTCAGGAGTGGAGGCGGTGTTTGATACAAGAAGTAAAATATAAAGTCGTAACATATCTAATTGGCCAACAGATCTAATTAATCAGAAAGGCCAACAGTAGCCATTCAGCTTGGCTTCCCAGTGGATTCATTTATGTGCTGGTTAAATTCTGTCACAAATAGCAAAAAAAGAAGGACAAGAGAATGCTGACTTCTGAGTCTGAGCCACATTCATGAATACAGGTGATGGTGTTTGCATGTGTAAATGCCCTTCTCTGTATACTGCATATTAAAATTACTAATCATGAAGTCCTGGTACAGAGACCAGGTTCAATACTTCTAAATTCTTGTAAGTTCTGGCTTTGCTATCTGCTAGTCTTATTAGTTTTTGTTGTTGGCTTTCACCTGCTGTTTTTCACCTTTATAGGTAGTGTTTTTATTGGTATCTTTATCTCTAGATAAGGTAATAGTTGGACAAATGTATTTGACTAACTTGCATTTATGCAAATGGAAGGCCGGACCTTCTACATGCCATCTTCCATTCTTCCTCTGAAGACTTGTATTTTTCTTTTCCCCCGTTCTTTTTTACTTTTCCCGTTGACTCCTGCTTTGTGTTGCTATTTTTCTTCATGTCTTAAAGCAATGCCACTGCTGAACAATTGCTCTCCTTTTGTAAGAAAACTATTAACTTAAATTGATGCCAGCAATGTATCTCAAAAAAGGGGTGCAGCCAATTACCTGTGGTTGTGATTTATCCTTGCATAAATGGAAATATCCTCACTGTTGAGTGCAGATCAGGTACAGAAAGTGGGGAATTGCCTTGGACACAAGATAATCTGATCTGTGCTGTCATGTGCACTATAGAATATTGTGTCTCACTACATTGCAGCATAGCTACATAGCCTGAGGGGTATCAAGATGTGAAGAACAAGATGGCTCAGGATAACATAGAGACCTTCCATTTGGCGGGCAGCGTTGCTAGCTGCCTGTATCGGTTATTATTTTGGTCTCTGCCATGGGTGCTATGGAGTGAAAAACAACCCATAGATGATCTGGATACTGGGATTATTTAAAAACTAGCAATATTATATTTGATTGTCTCATGCAATCACTTGCACTCCCCTCTGCTCTGTATTCAACAAGTCTCAGCTTCCCTCCCCAGCAGGGAGATGGCTGCTGGTCGGGGAAGGTGGGACAGAAAGTTGTGTCACTTTGTGCTGTGCAGCTCCTCAGCTGTTAGTGACCTGTCTCAGCCGTTAGTGGCCAGGTCCCCGGGGATCTCTGGCACGTGTTTCCACGCACCTCCCTGATCTCCAGGATCTTCCTCCACCTCCAGAATCTTTCCTCCAATGAGGATCTTCACCTTTTAGCCCTTCGTTTAGCTGCTGGCCTCCAGTTTTGCCAGAATCACAAGGCATGATCAGCCTCCTAATTGGCAGTACTGTCTCATGTCTCCTTATTAGTTGGAAGATTCAGCATACAGCACTTCTGTTTAGACCTGGTGTTATCAAATTTTACAACCACCCCATACAGGTTGCACATAACAAGTTGCACATGTGTACTTGAGAGTTCAAAAGCTGAATTTTGAACATTTACTTCCCCCCATATATCCAGTTATCTAATGTCTATATGCATTCACAATTTTTATTTTTTTGCCTACAACAGTCTCAAAGCACAATTTAAATTTTATTTAGAGGTACACCATCCACTTGCCTTTTAGCTGCAGGTAACTCAATTCTTGCCAGATCTTTTTGACTTCCCAGCTCTGGAGTTTGATAGGTTCACAAGAAATTTTAATTTATACACAAGAATTATTAATTTGTAACTTTCTGGAGATTTCTGGTATTGCTCTGAGAACATTCTGGTTTGGCTGAGATGAGAACAGTCTGATTCAAAATCATACTAGTTTCCTTCTGGGGCAGGTGAATGTCTCTATAATATGTAATACAGACACTTCTCTGTGCAGAAGTAACATAAATGTACATTTTGTGTAACTTGTGTTTTTTTGGAGAAAAGTGAGAAGAAAACCAAGTGGAAAGCAGATGTCTAACTTTCAGCAAAAGAGACATTTAATTCCTTACTAACAAAACATATATATTGCTCTTGGGATTTTATTGGAGATAGAAGAAAAAAGGATCTGAATCCCAAAACCCTGATGACTCATTCACATTACGTTATCCTGAATGTTCAGACATGATTGGAGAAAATGCTTATCTAGGGCCTGAAGGCCAGTTGAATCTTATGTTGGCTTCTTGAATTTTCTGACTTGTAGTGATCCTAACAAGAAACAGTGAATTTTTACAAATAATTCATTACCAGAGTAGATACTTCTCCAACTAGAACTCCAAATAACACATTTTATGGCAGAAGCAAGGAATGCTGCAAGGTAGAAGGAATGATAATCATGTTGTTTCATAGTCTGCTTAGCCAGGATTATTAAAAAAGGACCTCTGAATCCAAAACAAAAGCACTATAAATGAAGCTAGTCTTCTGGTGGTGATTTTCTCTGTCTTTTTTGAAAATCAAAGCCTCTTAGGGTATCTGGACCACAAATCACTGCTTACGTTGAAAAAACTGTAGCTTTTAAATAAAATTAATTATTGTTTCAAAGGCATAGCAATCAAAACAGCAGAGCTAGTTAAATGAATTTTGAAGGAACAGTATTCTGTGGAATTAGATGTTTTTGTTGTCATCACAAATGGTAAATTTATTTGGAATTTGGTATCAAAGGAAACTAGAAAACAAGTTCCAAGCTATGTAGAAATGTCACTTTTTTCCTGCTGTTTGCTTTAAAGAAAACATGTTTAATTCCTTTGTTCTGAAGTCAGCTTCAGTTATAGTTGTGTCTAGCTTGTATCTGATAAATTCATATTGTAGAATTATTACCTGGACTGGAAGGGGTGTCTGGAGGTCATCTGGTCCAACCCACCATTCAAAGCAGGGACAACTTACATCAGGTTACTCAAGCTGTTTGTCCACTCACGTTTTTAACATCTCCAGTAACCTCTCTCTGTAGACTATTCCAGTGCTTGATACTCTGATGGTTGTTCTGACATCTAACCAGAAACTTCTGTGCTGCACCTTATCCCTGTTTCTTCTTGCCCCGCCACTGTACTCCTCTGAGAAGAATCTAGCCTCATTTTTTCCAAACCCTGCCATTTGTTGAAGACATTAAAACACTTCATTTTGCCTAAATAAAATCTTTCCATCAATAAAAACAAAAATTGAAAGATTTCTGCTGGCTTTCTATGAGACCATTTTTGTTTCGGCATGCTTCTGGATAAAAATAAACATTCCTGCTGTTTTTTGTGTGTTGTGTAACCCAAATGACTGAGGAAGGAACAAAATTAACACAAATCCTGAAACAAAAATAAGCTCCTGAACCTGTAGACTTTGTTAAAGAGTAGTAAATTGGTAGCACAAAGCCATATTTGAAAGAAGAACTTTTAATATAAACATTTGCATCCTGAATAGACATTTTCTATTTCAGAATATTTCTAAAAATACTCAGTCTTGGAAGGGGTAGAAGTGTAATAATATGAAATTCTTTCTTACATATTTTTTCTCTTGATGCTGTATATATTTTAAAAGAATGGGTACAGTTAAACGATTTATCATCCCCCATTCTTTTGATGCTGAACTGTTTCTTAAGTGCAGGTTCTTAATGAATTTTACAAGACAAAATCTGAGAGCCAGCATATGTTTTGAGTTCCTAACCCTCGAAGGATCAGCACTGGATTCTTGCCATTCAACAAAATAGCGCTACTTTTCAGCTCTGAACTCAGTATCTGCATTTTCTCTGGGAAGTCTTTCGCTGAACACCGCATTGCTTTCACTTCCAGGTATTCCTGTAATTGTGCCTTCCAAGTGCAGCACCACAACTTGATGTGATTGCCTGTTACGATCTTTGATTATGATGGAAATGTGTTTCCAGCTACATCACCTCATCGCTCCTCAGTCAAATTCAATTTCAGTTGGAGGGAGCTCTGCCATTCCCTGCCCGTCATTTGCTATTGTCCTCTTTCATTGAGTTCAACCTGTTGATGTTCTGATTGCCAAAGGTGTATCATTTGATTTTGAAAAGCCTCCTCCTCGGTGAACGCCTTGGGGTATTTTCAGCACTATTTAGATTTGTGCATTACAGTTTTAAATTGCTACTTTGGGCTCTATTAAAACAATTTTCAAAAATAAAATGTCAGTGACAAACAAGTAATTGAAAATAGCACTGCCTAGGAACAAATACGGTTTTCCTGCAGATTTTCTTAGCTTTTGTTTAAAAGCACAGCATTAGTATTATCTAGTAGGGTTTTTTTTGTTTGGTACAAGTGCTAATCACGATAAAATGTCGTTGGCTTGGGTAGCTGAATAATGCTTGTTAACATATCCATTTGTGCAAGCACAAACGATCTGTAGGAGTTGTGGTGCACACAATTAACAAATCCCAGGTAGTAGCCCATTAACCTCAGGAGTGCAGTTCCCATTAATTTATAAACGTTCGTTATTATTTTACAGCATACAATACTTTATTCATTCCATCAGCTTATAGTGATGTCTGTGAGTGGTAAAATTCTCAATATTCAGCATCCTATAATCATAAAATATTTTTATTCTGGAGTCACAACAATAAATCTTTCAACTCTGGCAAACTGTATAGACTACATAGCTAGTATCTTGATGTCTTGTGCCTTCTGAAGTAATTTATACCAGTGCAAATAATTATGCATCATTATATCAACTTAGCCTCACTTTGCCTTCCTTTTCCACCTGTGTAAATTCTATACAAAGATCAAGTCATTCATTTAGCTTCAGTGGGAGCAATATAGATGAAGGTCATAGAGTGAGCTTGGAGAATTGTCTGCGACATTGCAGATTAAATTTTCTTAAAAAAAAATTTTAGTGAGGATTGGTTACTTTCAGCTTCAAAGCATTATTAAAAAATTATTCCAAAACTTTTTTTAAAAAAATCCATTAGGACCAAATTGGTGTGTTTCATCACTAATTTGCTACTGGAGCTAAGAAGGCTCAGTAATTCTCAGGCTAACATTTTCTTATTCTACATGTGTTATTGACAGGACATTAGTAGCAAATAAAGCACAGATTTCTATTTAATTTCAGTAGTCCATTTAATTTCTTGTATGGATGGGTTCAGGTCTACCATAAAGCATTGCAGACACTTAAAGCACTCTTATATGTATCAACTGGTGTGATGCAGTTTGCTGTATTACATAAAATGGTACAACTGCATGATTCCACAACCTAATCTCTTCTTTTCTCCTGGTCATGTCAACTCTGAGTCCTTCACTCAGTGCAGATGTACCTGGTACTCTGGTAGCTAGTGGTCTACACTATTTCCTTGTGTTGTCTCAGTCCTCTCTGAACATGAAAGTTTTATCTAAAGCAAAGGAAATCTGTAAAATAACAGAAAGCAAAAAACATGAAGTTGCAAATGCTGCGGATGCTCCCAGGAAGACTTCAGGAAGATTGAGGGACTTTTATTGACATAAGCATTTTGGAAATCAAAGTCACACTGATTACATCAGTCTGTGGCATTAAATGGATCAGCTCTGAACTATCTTGATAATATCACCCAGGACTGGCTGTTGGAAGGAGGCAAACACATTCTCTGCTGCTCATCAGCTCCTTCTTATCGCCCCAGACATCAGTCCATGTTTGTATAGTGCTAGAGTGGCTCTATGTTTGTTGAGCTTCTTGGTCTTAAAAGATTTACTGTTGGTGAATGTAATGGGGGGGTTGATCTTTGGAAGTATGAGTTACTGAAATTGTGTTCACTTCCAGTCAGTCTTCATTCGTTCACAGATGTCTCCCAAAGAAGGTAAATATGCCTTTTCAATCAGTGCCTCTGACAATTGCTTTTGGAATAAAATCCTTGCTGATCAATGTTGCCCACATGTCCACACGGGATCTGTATGCTCTGTTATGCAGCAGGTTGTGGGGGGATCTGCGCATGGAGCAACAGCTACATTTTGGGTGTGTTTGACCCAAAGATTTGACCCGTGGTTGTTCCTGTGCCCGAGCTGATGCCTAGGCAGGCACTTTGCCTCTCCCAGCTGGGCTGTGATCATGCGGTTTGTGGCGCTCAGATGCTGCCTGCGGGGCACCCTGGGTTAAGGTCTGCTTGGCTTTGCTGGAGAGCGAGTCAGGAGCACGTCCTTGGTCAGGCAGAGCTTAGAGGCAATTGAAGAAGCAGTGGTGTGCTGCCTTTTGGCGGTGACCGTCAGCCTTCCCATGGGGCTGACCACCTGTGTGCCAGCTGTAGTGCAGGCTCTCCTGGTACCCCTGCCTGCTCTCACACCTTCCTCCTGACCATCCTCTACGTCGGGTCGGAGAGAGCTGCAGCACCAGGAGCAGCCAACAAGGTGCTCGGATCTGCGTGGAAACGGTTCAAAGCACCTTCTTCACAAAGCAGGCAGGCTTTCCTCACAAGAAAGGCAGCAAGGAGGATCCATGGCTGTGCTCATATTTTAAGTAGTATGAGGTATCCAAACTGCAGGACTGCTCCAAAGTCCTTAGCACTGATATAAAAATATTTTATAAGTCAGAAATATATTTACAATATATAGGTATAGACTCTAGCATGACTGGGGGAACAACGGGGGCAAAGAGGCTTGGAGCATCTAGATATTACTATACTATGCGTAGTAATATCATAATTTAAGATGTGATTTCCTCAGTTTTATTCTGCTCCTAAGCCATTACTCATCTTGACTGCATTGTGTATTATGCATGAAGACAAACTTAAGCTTTGTGGAAAGAACATTATCTTGGGATTTCCCATGTCCAAAAGCGCATGCTGCTTAACAATTTGTTTAGAAAACACCAGCTTCAATCTGAAAGGATTTTGTGTTGGGTTTTGTTTGAGATGTTTGTTACTCGTGACACACACAAGCAGTCACACACACGCGCACAAACAGAACAACTTGCAGGGGTAAAAGGGAAAACCTCAGTCTTAAATTAAGATAATGAAAGCTTTTTCAAAGGCAATATTGTCAAATACAAAAGTGGTTAAAGAGGAGCAGGAGGAAAATATTTAAATGCAACTACATCCACTTCTACCAGCTAATAAAGAGAGCATTTTCTTTGTTTTCTCTAGTGGGAAAATAGAGCAAAAGAAATTCCTTTAGCATTAGTTTCTATAGTGACAGTATCCTCAAAATCATCTTTATGCAATCAAAAATAACTTGATAGTACAGTGTAGAAACAGAGCTTAATCAGAGTTTTCTATCCTGCAGAAAACAGTTAATGATCTTGAGGAACGATAATTTAAACTGGATGGAACATTGAATTCCTCTAGTTTAGTAACAGAACGTTTGTTTGCTCCTGCTAACGAGGTGTGAGGTGGCAAAGGCCATCTCCCCAGCCTCATAACCCTGGCTGAGGTCCCTGATGCTCACCGTGCTTTTGCGTTTGAGTCTGCAGGTGCAACATCTGCCCATTCCTTAATTTTTCCTTGGTCTAGGTGCAACTGAGCCCTCTGGTTTCCTCAGCATCTGTGGCATTTCTTCTCAGCACAGACACTAGGGAGCTGAACCTGGCTCCGGGGTGGACAGGGGGGTGGCACAGCTCCCTTCCGATGGCATGAACCCACCTTCACGGCTGGAGGTACAAACCCACAGCTCTCCACACTCTCCCACCCTGGCACCATCCCCTTCTGCAACTGGCATCTCCTGCTGGTCATCACCCCTTTCTTCCTCTTCTCTGCAGTTGGTTTCTCTTTCCTGGGGTGCTCCCACTGCCAAATCAGCAATGAAAGCATGACCCTTTTCTTACTCTCTTGCCCCCGAAGTCCTTTTGTGTCTGTCAGCTCCTGTTCAGTAATGTACACCTTGTTTTCCTCTTTGGGAATTTTCAAGTGTCTCCCACTCCTGTTGCCAGATAAGGACCAAAATGGGTTTTTGGTTTGGTTTTTTTTTTGGTCTGACTGTAGGGTTCATGCAAACCCTAAATATTTCAGTTAACTTCTGTCTTTGATTATCTATGGGCTCATCTTCCAGACAGAGTGGGCAGTAATTTACAAAGGACTTCGCTAGTTCATGGCTGATTCATTACACGCTGAGGCATTAAATATTGAGCAATTTTACATAATTAACCAGAATTCTTAAATTGCATGCAGGCAGGTTCCTCAGCCAGTCACAGCTGATTATGCTTCAGTTACTGATGAATAGTAGCATTAAAAAAAAGATCAGTTTCTTCCCAGGATTGTTTTCACAGGCGAGTCTGTCTGTCATGATGCAGCCATTCCAGCAGCGTGCTTATTTAGCTACTTAACTGATTTTACACTCAGAGCTGCAAGATATTGTTAACAGAATAGTTCACTCATTTCCCACAAAGTTTAATTAAAAAGAATGATGCTGTTATATTTTATGTGTATCTGTTATGTGTATTATTTTAATGTCCTCTTGCATATCAGGTTTCATTACTCTTCACAGTTTCTATTATTTGTTTTGCAAACATGCAAGTCAAGAAATAATTATGAATAATGTAGGTCACCCATGAGAGCTGAGGGGGAGAAATGATCATCGAGTTGTTCTGTTCCTGGAAAATCAGAGAGAAGTGTTCGAGCAGCGAAAGCCTCCAAGGTAAAATGTGCCCTCCGCTCAAAATTTCTGACATGCCACCGGCTGTTCGGGGCAAAGAGACCCTTGAGATGTACCCAGCTCTGGGAGGTCTGTTGTCCGTGCCTGCCGCTGTCCTCTGCGGCTGGAGCCTGCGGGCGCTCGTGCAGCCGCGGTGAGGGGCCAGGAGCGATGCTTGCTCCCTGTGCCCCCTGCTCCGTGTTCACACCCTGCTCCCGGCGGCCACGGTCCCTCTCACGGAGCAGTTTCTGGAAGCTGTGCCGGGGGAAAGCCAGGGCCTTACTGAGCCTCTACATCCCTCCTCTCTCACGGTGCTGCAGACCGGCTTGCAGGACTGTATTGAGGTACTGAATTCCTGACTGAAAGCTTTAAAAATACCAGTCGCTTCGAATAAATAACTTGCTTGCTCACTGCTGCTTTGAAAGCGTCGTTTTAGCTCCAGTGAAGCTGCTGCGGGAGGCTTCCCTGCAGTATGAGGCTTCCCTGCATTTTATTAAAGGTGAACAGTGTCTCCCACTCTGCCCTTCCACCCGCTCCTGTCCCCCGGGCTGCCCTCCCTGCCTGCTGTCGGTCAGCAGTGCCGGCCGGTGCCGCTCACCGAAACTGCTGCTCCCTTACCCGCCCTGAATCTTCATTGCCATTTGACTCAGAATATTTGCTGGGGCAGCCACTTGGAGATACGAAAAGCAACATAAGAAATTCTGATATTGAAGAAAATACCCATAAAATCAATACTCTTAATCCTGAAAATTAGCGTGAAATGGAACCACTTGCATTCAGACCTAAATCCTGGATAAAGATTTATTAATTTAATATTTATTAATCCCAAATTTAGTCTGAAGACAGCTAAGACAATTTGAGTTTGGCTGCTCAGGTTCTTTCTTTCCAGCTTTGCCAACTTACTTATGGTTATCTTTTTTTTTTTTGGAAGCGTTGAACTTTAAAGCCTACACTGGTGCCTAGCACGGTACTGGCGAATCTTCAAATCAGAGATAAGTCAGTAGGATAAAAATAAACCTGACTGTTTTCCTGTATTGAATATTGTATTCCATGGCATAATGTTATTCCCTTTTCTCTGTTAGAGATCTGAATTATCAATGACCCAAAGGCTTTTTTATTCATTAAAATAATTGGTTTTACCTTTCTATCTTCTAAGGCCAGTGAATTTAAAATTCTTATAATTTTGCCTAAATGAAAACATATATTATGCAGTAGGGAAAAAGATGCATATGTGATTAGTCTATGATTATCTTGCTGTTAAAATAAATCTAAACAAATGGGATTTTTATTGTTCTAGTGCAGACTATCTGGATGGTAAATTATTCTAAATTGGTCATAAGCCACAGCCCATTCAAGTTTGTTCAGAGAGCAGAGGCAAATGTGTCACTTTTATTATTTTTAAATATAGTTAGTTTTTTTTTCATTCTTGATGGAATATTCTGGTTATAGGTAATAAATGCAGCTATATATTACTGCTTTGTGTACCTGATATGTCAGCATGATATTCTTTAAAGTAGCAATGATACGATTTGATTTGAATTTTTAATAACTGAGCACCTTGCAGAAGCCACAGTACGTAAATGATGGTTAAAATTAGATAGACACATAAAGTGAACTCAGTGTCAATTTGTCTTTGAACTCCAGATGCCTACTGTGGGAGGCAACAGTGTGTGACCATAGGATGAATAAACAGTGTGTGCTACTTCAATGATGGAGAAAGAGCAGTGCGTATGTATATATATATATACACAGAGAGATTCACTATTATGTTGAGAAGATGTGAGTACAGACCTTCCCGAGTTGACTTTAGGGCATCTTCTTTGGGGAAGGTGAAGCAATGAAGATGCAGAGGCATCAGCTTCAGCCACCTGAGCTGGATCTGGCACCGCTGCGGTGCCTTCCCACCAGCTGCTGGGTTCAGACCGAGCACGGTTCACGCATCACGTCCGAGATGCGAGTAAATGTGCGGTGGCCTGGAGTGATTGAGATCTACATTGCTCCTTTTTGCAGATTCACCTTGCAGAAGCAGCCACTGCTTCTCTGTTAACCTGAACCAAGTGGATCCCCTTTCTTTGGTTGCCAGTATAGCAGGAAAGTATTCTGCCTCGTTAAAAAGCTGATTTGGCTTGCTCTGCAGTTACACAAATATATGAGCTGGCATGAGAAGCAGCAGATCTGAGGAGGTAAGGTGAGAGAGGGTGACTAAAGGAGACCAAGCCCAGATCTTTTCAGGAGTTTAATAACTTAACAGTATTGTTTAATGTAGTAGAAATGATAACTAATTGCTCATTACTAATTGGTTACTAGTATTTACATTCTGCGGCATGTTATGGTGCTTCTATAGCCTAAAAGCCAATGTTATGTGTTTGGTTCTCTTATCATGTAAATTAAGTACGTTTTTTACATAGCACATAGCATTCCTATAGTGTTCAACTGGTAGGAACAGTCTTGTGTGTACTTAGAAGCTGGTTAATTTAGTGCCTCAGAATGCCCCTCTGCTAGAATAAAGGAAACTAATTTCCCCAGTGCAGATCAGTTCGCAAAATGTAATAACTCACACTTTGCTATAGAATTACAAAACTGGTGATTCAACCCTAAAATACCAAGATTTGGAACGACTGCTTTCTCCGTCAGACTGTAGCCGGATGGGGTGGAGGTGTTGTCTTCTGTCAAGTACTGGTGTCACCTGCACAGCCAAACCTTACAGGTTTGGCACAGTGATTGCTGTAGGCCATGTGGATAAACAGGTGATACGATCTTATTCCGTTCACAGTTTTGCTACAAGTGACCGTGTAAGTTTTCATTTACCAAACAAGTAAGTTAATAATGTTGTTTCCCAAGGCTAGGGAGGAAATTTTCTCATAAAAATGTTTTCTACTGGAAAATGTTGGTTGAACTAAATCAAGACCTTATGAGGGAATATAACTTTTATTTAAAAGGAGTTTTGGCAAAATATTATTGATGCTTTCAATGTTGTTGAACGATTTTTAATGTACTATTATGGATAAACTATTTCTAGAAGGTTGAAAAAATTTTGGAATATTTTGCTTTGTGAAAAATTCTGTTATTTTTATTTTTTTCTTACTGATTCATGATGAATATAATGTTTAATACCTTAGAGCTTTGAAATATATGGACAGTATCGTTTTTGGCCAACCCTGGCTAACTGTGCAATGATATTGGATAGCATAGGCAGTGACATACACACATACTAAATATAAGTCTGAATTAAACAGCTGAGGCTACTTCTGATCTAATTTCCTAATTCAGTGTGCTTCCTTCACGGAAATAAACAGCTCCAAGATGGAAGGCTCCATGAAACTATCCCATGGAGATGAGTCCTGTTCTGTTAACAAGCTCCATGAAATGAGGACTTCTACATAAAAATATGTTTCCATCATAACTCAGAGTCAGATAAATCCTTGCCTTAAGCTAATCAGAGATCAATAATGAGAAAGAAATGTAATGAAGGAATTTCAGAGGGAGCACTTGTATTGTCAGGATATTGCCCTGAGGAGATGCCAGTGGTCTTCAAAGTGTGGCACAAAGCCTGAGCGACTCAGACCTGTATTGCTGCCTAGTGCTGCAGCTCCAGCAAGTGCAGTGAAACTTGGTATTACACTCCCCTGAAAGATTTAAGGTAAGATGCTGCCTCCTTTGCCTTGGGAACCACTGTGTGCCTGGAAAATTGTTGGATCAGGCGCTAATATACAACTGACCTCTCTGGGTGATGTTTTTTTGGTTTAGAAGGACTTGCAGCAGGGACTTGTCACAGGTTGGCAGACACAGATTTCTTCATGAGGGCCATTCTGTTCTTCTGTAACTGACAGTTCAAGTAACACAAGGATGATCTTCTTCAAATACTTTCTCCCTGCTGTTGTCCTGCAGCCAAGGAAGCTTGCATGGGCTTCCTCCTGCAGTAAATGCTCCTGCTGTGAATTCAGCTGTTCCCAGTCACGGCCATTCCCCCCAGTGAGCAGGACTTCTCCTGCCTCTGGGCTGTTGCAGCGCTCCGGCGATTCCCCGGCTTTCCCCGCAGTGCTGCCGTTCCTCTGAGATCACGGGAGCTGCTGGTTTATGGTTCGGTTTTATCTCCCTCAGCGGGGTTCTCCCCAGCAACGTTCAGTGTTTTATTATCTGGCCTATTTCATGAAATACACTTGCCACCTCTAAAATGTATAGAGTTCTGTGCTATTTATTAGTCCAGCTGAGAGCTATAACCCAAATAGTAAAATGTTTGCATGCTTTCTGGACTTCTCTTCGTGCCTGTATTCAGAGTAAAGACACTGAAGAAAGACCCTGAAATACATGCTTCATATATAAACGGAAGTTACTCCATATGTTAATTCACTGTTAAATAGACCAAAAGGTGTAAAGTTGGGTGCCCACATTTTGACACATGACATCATATTTATGCAGCCAGATGCATAGTCCAGTCTTCAAAAGTACGCACTGCTTTTCTGTCATCAGCAGCTGCTTCTCACGTGATGTGTCGATGCCTCGCAACTCTGAAAGCCAAGATTGCATGCTGCGTAACTATTGCTATATGATGTACACACAGGCAGCAAAGCCTGAAAACACTGATCGCAGATTTACCCTTAAATGTTTTCCAGGAGGCTTATGAGGAAAATTATGTTTCCATCAAAACCCAATGTCTTATTCTATAAATATATTAAGAGAATATAAACAGGGGCTTAGTTAAGCACTTGTATAAGGAAATGGCAGCATTCAAATTGCAACCTCAGTAATCATTGTCCCCTATAGTTTCAATGTGATAGCACGTGGTTCAACATCTCCTCTTCCTGCAACTTACATGCTACTTCCAGTCAATACAAAATATCGGTTAGCTATATGATATGAGTAGTGTCAGTAATTCTTCTGTTACTGTCATATCAGCAGAATTTCTCCACCTTTATGGACAGAGCTGTGTATAAATCTTCTGTGAGAATTTTAACACTCTGGTCAGGAGATGTGTATTAAGGGTTTTCACCCAAGCAGTGCCTCCTTGTTAAGGCAAAATCTGATTATTTCTTTTTTTTAATCAAAAATCAATTTTACTGACATAATTTTGTAGAAAAGGTAAATTTGTATAACTTGATTGCAAACTTAAGTATGCAGTTGGATGGCTGGTACACATGGAAAATTTTAACTGACGATACTCTGATACTATTGATCAGTGACATAATTGAACAAGTATAATTCGTGTCTTGCAGGTACCATGGGGGGAACAAGAACAAGGAGACCTTTGTTCTTGAACATATGTGAAGAGCTTGTGATGCTATAAGCAAAGATATTATTGTATGTGAAAAAAAGTTCAAATATTGGGGGTTTGGTCACAAAAAGTATTTTTACACCGATGCCTCAGGGTGGTATTTTTGTTCATTTGTTACACAAAAATAGTAATGAGATAGTGCTGTTAGTCATCTTGTAACGTTCATCCCTGCTCTCAGCTTTCATCTGCTGTGCACAGCTGGCGACTGATGCTCGGGAACCCTGTGCAGTGAGGTGCTCTTCGGCCACAGATGTTACAAGCATAGCACTGCTGTTGAAAAAGTAATCATGTGCAGGGCAATATTTCATGGGCTCCTAATTGAAAAAGGAGAACTAATTTCCACTGGGTCCCTCATATCCATTGTGCAAATTATGGTTTCAAGCAAGTTTGTTATAATGTTTTCCCAAATCATTCTAGAGAGGTCTGTTATAAAAACCTCTGCCCTTTTTTTAATCCCCAGAGGACCAATAGCTGATAGTTTGGAAGGGCATTCTGGAGACTAGCTTTTGCAGAATAAGCAGGCCTTCTATATAATTAATTGATCAGTCTGATAACAAATTTTTTGTTCAAGCTGGCACTTCTGCAACAGAGCAGTTCTTATTTGCGGCACTGAAGTGAATGCTTGGAGTAAACCTAACAAGTGACATCAAGAAAATGTATCAGATATTAAGTGCTTCAGAGGTAACACCGCCTTTGCAAACACAGATGTAGGCACTGCTTTAAGAATGTGGCAGATTTTTCACAATGTGATTCAATCTGAAATTGATTCTTTGCTAATGGGAAAAAAGTCATGTTTGATTCTGAGCTACATATTCTGTATGTTAAATAGTTATTTAATGCCTACCATAGTGATTAATTTTTTCCAAATGTACTGATTGGTATGAAGATCTTAATGTTGGAAATCATTATGTAGTACTTTGAAATTATTTGTTGCATCAGAAACACCTATGGTACATGTAGAAAAACAAGACAGTTATGCTGTCTCTCTCATTCTGTACCAACCTGCCATTGCAGTAGAACTGACATTTTGAATTCTCTTTAGCAACATATAGAGGAACAATAATGGCGTCAATGAAACATTTCACTTAGTTGATATGGTTGTATCACCTATCTGTCCCAAAGCAAAGGGTCACACTGAGAATATGCAAGATGTTGTTACACCTGAGATGTATAGTTTGGGTCATTTTTTTATTTTTATTTTTTTTTCAGAGCAGTACTACAAATAAGCAGTTTCAAATAGATATTACTGATTAGGTAGCTGATCTTAAGGAAATTAAATAGTTTGAGACTGACAGATCCCCTTCCTATGATAGCCTTTGAGAGAGAAGGAATCAGTTAGCACGATGCACAGGCAGTGCTGTTCAGAGTCTGGTCACTGTTTAACAAAACAAAATGCAATCCGGCCTTTGCTTCCTACAGATGTGGAGAAATACAACACTCTTTAACCTTTAGGGTGTAAGACAATAACAAATGAAAGAACAGCTCGAGAGTGAAAGATACACTGTTGTTGCAAATATATAAAGATACAAATCTTACCTGACAATCAAGAAATGACAGAAAAGTCAGGATAAAATGGCAAAGGAAGACATAGATACGCTGTTGTCAACTCTTGCTTCTTGTTAAGACGCAACTTTGTGCCACTGATCACCACCCTCTGAGCCCAAGCATTCAGCCAGTTTTCAACCCACCTCCCTGACTGCTCATCCAGCCCAACACCAACAGATCTTCCGGGAGGAAGGGTCTTATGGGACACAGTGTCAAAAGCTCCACTGGAGTCCAGGTAGATGTTGCTCTCCCCTTATCTACCAGGCCAGTCATGCCATTGCAGAAGTTTATCAAGCTGGTCAAGCATGGCTTCCCCTTGGTGAATCCATGCTGACCACTGCCGATGATTTTCCAATTGTTCAGATGCCTGGAAGTGGTTTCCAGGACTAGCTGATCCATCACCTTTCCAGGGATTGAGGTGAGACTGACCGGCCTGTAGTTGCCTGGTTCCTCCTTCTTGCCTGTCTTTGAAACAGGAGTGACATTTGCTTTTCTCCAGTCTTTGGGCACTGCTCCTAATCACTGTGATTGATTGATTATCCAGAGTGGTCTTGCAGTTCCACCTGCAAGATGGGGTCCTGCTCTTCTGTCAGTGGCCTGGAAATCTCTGCAGTTTTACACACCTCTCAGCAGGTACTGAACACCAGTCTGCACCATTTCATAATAAATTCAAGGGATGAGTTTTTGCAGACTTCGAGGGCATCAAAGGACACTGTATTCCCACAGAAGTCAGTGGGGTTTGAAGGTGGGCAGACCTTCTTTATGGAGAGACCTCTAAAACAACACTCTTACTTTTGCTTGAGACAGAACTTGATTCAAGCACAGGTGTGCAACCATCAAACATACAAATTCAGATTCTGTGCTAGTGTAAAATGTGTAAAATACTAACTCTTTTGTCTTCAACTGATAAATTAAAAAGGAAGATCTCTAGTGATAGCAAAGCCTGGAGTGCAGTCTTGAGATAAATTTTGCAATTTTACTATTTCCTATTTATGTTACAGTGATCTGATCTACAAAATGTTTAAAACAGATAGAAGAAAAAAAAAGCTCAGTATGTAAAAGGAAAAAAAAAAAAAAAGAATACCACTACTGTTTGAGAACCTGAAGATCACAGATTTTAAACAGCTTTAGAAATTATGCAGCATATTTCTGCAGTAGTCCAGAGACAGCACATTGATATATCCAGTGAATTTATAGAATGGAGAAACACCCTGATAAAAATAGGAACTGAGCACAAGAGGTTCAGAATGGAGCTTGGATTTCTAAACTGAACATGTAATGAAAATTCTAAATAGATATCTTAAATTCTGTCCATTGTGCTTTATGAATATCAGTTAGAAAAAGAAAAATAATGTTTAGCTTATGCAGAGAGGAAAAAAAAAGGAAGAAAATCTGAGTGAATGTGGGGTTTTTATGCATAATGGGACCATTGATTCAACTTTTATCAAACATGAAGTCTCGATAGGTTTTGCAGAAGCAAGAATGCTTTATAAATGTCTTCAGCTATTGTTGCTGTTTTGGTAGAACTCAAAGAATTTGCTTGTATATTTTCTGATAGAAATTGGGGTGTCTCTAAATCCAACATTGCTACCATTTTTCTCAGAAACCTCTTTATGTCCTATCTTTATCCTTCATTTTTTAGCATTTGTCAAAACCAGGTGCTTATTGGTTGGTATTTTATTCATTTTGATTTATTTGATTTATCAATTTATTGCCATAACAGTCAGTATTTACCTGCAACAACATGGCCGGTATACATATATTTTTTAATACCTGTATGCATAGTCGCAGTGATTTCTCCATGCCAAATTCCACTGTAAATAGCAAAGAGTGAATATCCTCTGAAATACCTGGTGTGATGCAATGATCTCAGTGAAATTTTTTAACCTCAAAGTCAATGGAAATTCTTTCAGTGAAGTTCTTTTCCCCATTTTCTCTTTCGCATGGTTGGGAATGTTGCAATGAAGTTTTGCTGGGTTCTGCTAAAATATAATCTGAAAGAACTGTCCTCCACCCACAGTGCATGGAAATAAAAGAATATGTGGGACAGAAAAGACAGGCTATTTGCTTTCTGCTCTGTAGCTAAGGCGGCAACACCTCAGAGCAATGATTACGAAGTCCTATTTTATGCCAGAAGAGAAAATTGTCTATTTTGGACAGATTCTTTGGGAAATTTAGCTGAAAGGATCTAGAAAAAGTCTACCAAGAACATACAGACTGTTATTGGGGTTTGTTGTTTGTTTTGTTTTCTTTTGGTCAGAGTTTGGGCAGATTTTCAGCATAGATAAAGGCATGTTTTCTAGCACAAAGCTACCCTTCTTGCAACTTTTTGTTCTTGATCCAAGTCAAGATCAACTCTCAAGAGTTTGCAAGAAGTTTTTTTATAGTGTTAAATAAGATGATGTTGCTATTATAACTTCATACTCAGAAATGGCTGTACTTTTTTGACTGAAATAAAAAACAACAATTATGAGGTCGATCTGAGTCATTTACTTGACATTGATACTGCTTTTTGTATATGTACTGAAAATAGATTTCTGTAATGGGACAAATCAAATCCCATAATGTCTGGTGACATTAAGAACCTCACCTATAATATACTAAACCAATTTTGATGTAGAAACTCCTAGTAACATAATAGAACTGTATTTCCTAATAAATGTATTTAAACTGAACATTAACTCAGAGATTTGGGGCTTTTAGCATTATAAGTCTAGGTGTATCATTCAGACCAACTTTATGCTGAGTTGTCCATGCAGTTTGTAATGTTCATTGTAAGCCTTCCTTACCCATCAATGTGTGGAGTACAAGTCACTTGGGTGCATATATGAAAATATTTCTAGCAGGAGTAGGGGCTTGCTTGTGATTAATAGATTTAATATTTGGGTCCCTGATAGGAATGGAGATGATGCTTCAGGTTATTAATATACTTCAAACATAGACGTTGTCTGTGGCAGCAGGTGTTACACTTTGATCATTTACTTCCATTTGCTTGCTATTCATCTTGATCAGTTTAGGCCATTTGCCATTTGATTACATTATCTTTTGATGTACTTCAGAACTCTCACCCACGTAAATATATTTTAATGTCACATAAGCTTTGTGCCCTTATTTCTAATTTCTTTAGTTTTCTCTGTAAAAATATGACTGAACTGTATCAAACATCAAGGCTTACTGAACTGGCTTGAATGACTTTTATTTCAGTTTTTGTTATGAAAAATAATTGATTTCTAAAGTATTATGGAACCTTTCAAGGTGTGGTGTAAATGTGCCCTTTTTCTGCTACATTTCCTGATCTATTTCAATGTCTGTCAAATTGAAATGAGAGGTCTTAAGAGCTGTGGCATTCATCCCAGGCTTAAGTGTTCATTACCTGTAATCCATACACTTGACTGCCTCCCAGCCCACCCAAACACCATGAAAGTTCTGAGATTCATTCCCATTTCAGTATTTAAAATGGGTAGTATTCTGAGTTCTGGGGTACCTAAATTAACAAAAGTACCTTTGATGGAAGAGGGCATGTTTTGTAGCACTGACTTTTGCATAATGCTAAATACCTCTGTGAAACTGGAAGTCAGGGCCAGAAAGTTCTTTCTGAGACAGGGTTGGAGAACTAAGAAGGACAAAGCTCTAGCATGTTATTTTTCTTTTTTATTCAGTAATTGTCTAACGTGAAGTGTGTAAACTCTTGCTCATCACCCACTCTTCTGCTAACTTTGCAAGTAGCAGTAGGTTGCGAAGCAACTTTTTTTTTCTTGTTCTCCTGGCTCTGTGAAACTTACCTTTCGAGTGACACAATGACACATCTTCAATGGAAGGGGTGAAATGTGCTGCCATCCAGAACATTCTCCTCCTTCAGCCTGTACCCAACAATATTCTGTTCTGGGATGCGGGAGTTCGGGGTTCAAACCCCTTTGGCTATCACCTCTCACTTCAGCTATCACCTCAGGCCCCTCAGGCTATCTCCTGAGGTGAGTCACTTGTCACCTCAGCTAACAAGGGCTCTGCTGAGTTTGCTCCATAGCATGTCTGTAGGCATTCAAGATGTCTGAAACAGCTCAGCAAATTCATTCAGAGCTTTCCTGAGTTGTTCTCCTGAACTTAAGCTTCTCAGAGCTGTTAAAAGTATGATTTGGGTACATCAGTGCTTTGAGGAATGTCCACCTTCCTTTGCTGATCCTCATCCAGGTAAAGATTGTCATGCTTTGGAGAAAGCTATCAGTTGTACATTTAGTTTTCATTCTTTAAAATGCAATCATGATCAGTTTTCTTTAATTTTAGATGCATTCACCAGTATAGCACTGGCAGCTGTCCAGAGTTTGTCCCTTGCGAGCCTTTTTTTTTTAATTTATAGAACTTTTCACTTGCAGAATAATTAGTGTTGGCTTATTATCAAAAAACATAAAATCAGGTAGAACAGTTCCCATGTCTGCTGTTGTGATTGCTCAGTCTCATTCATCTCTGAAGCACTCCTAAATCTGTCTATTGTAATAAGAACAAGATGAAAAGAACCTCAAATGAAGGCTCAGATGAGAAAATTCTTTGGTTTAATATTTGATCACTCATCTCTCCCAGACTGGTAATGCCATTTTTATTATGAAGGTCAGTAAATTCAGATGAGCAAAGTTGCAGCAGGTGGCCATTTTGCAACTCTGATGAGTGTTCTTCTTTATGGCTTTAGAGAAAGATATAAACTGCTTTAGGATTGCTCCTCAAGCTTTGTTCACTCTCGTGACAGCTGACTTATGTGTATGTATTTATTAACTAGGACTGACGGTTGCTTTTTAAAAAAATACATAATTAAAAATTCAGTTCTTCAATGCTGCTTTCAAGAATTCTCACATTCCTTAGTTCATTTTTCACGCAATTATTGCCTCCAGAATAATTTCAACCATCTTTCTCATGGCTTTCATTCCACATTTTAAAAATGAGAAGAATCTACTTAGAACAATTTGTACTTTGAGTCCTTTGTTTTCATTCTTACTGATATGCTAGGAAATTAAAAAGTAAGGATTCACACAGGGTTGCATTAGCAAAAAGCATGTCCACTTCTTTCTTGTCATTCACAATAGACTAGTTTTTGGTATTGAAACTGCTATAATAACTTTTCCCTTTCATAGGCAATTGAAATGTATATTATGAATTGTTTCATGAAACACTTTTAAAGGAAAACTTCACAGCTGGGCATTATGAAATATGTTTTAGAGAATAACAGTGAAATAGAAAATTGCCATAGAAAAGAGATTTCTTTTTTCCTGTATTGGCATAAGTTGTCAAATTAGAGCTGAATTTTTCTCTCCTGCTACAACAACAGCGAGTCTGGAGATGCTCAAGTGAAGAAAACAGCGTGAATGTGTATTGGTATCAAGTAAAAACAGAAACCAATGTTAGCCTTTGGACTTCCAGCATGTCTTCTTGCTGGACTTCCACTTGTCTTCTACTTCCAGTTCAGCAGTGGGATAGACCATAAAAGATTTGTCCTATTCCTCTGATGAAAGGAGTTTTAATAATCTAGGAAAGTTTAAAATGGTTAAGAAAAGTTCAGAAAACTTGTGCTGGAAAGGTTGTGAAGTTTATGTTCTTTGCAATGGAAAATGTTCAAGGCTGGAGAACTTTTAGCAGGATTCAGAAAGAAACACACTAAGATCCTGAGCAAAGCATTTATTTTCATCTTCCTTTTACTGACATTGGGAAAAAGAAAACCAAAATAGAAATAACAATAAAACCTCTACCAGTTTAAGAACAGTATTCAGTAATGAAAGAAATGCAGACTGAATAAGCCAAAATACATTAAGTTAGAGAAATTTGGCTGGGTCAATATTATTATTTCTCTTCTATCATTAAATAATACAAGGAAAAAAATACCGGCAAAAAGACTACCCTAGAGTTATTTACCGGTGACATTCACTGCTGGGCAAAGGATCAGCCTGAGTCCGTGTACCACAGAAAGCGATGTGCAAGCATTATATTGACCCCCTTGACTTTCCCCTGTAGCACACCCCTGTATAAATGCATCCAGACAGAACAAACAGCACCACCACAGCCTCTTCGGTGGGAGAGAAACCAGTGCTTTCCCTACGGCTCCCTGGGGGGGAATTTCCAGCTGCGCAGTGCCGATGGCAGAGCGTGTCCTGAGCCCGTGGCCAAAGGATGGGTGGGTGTCCAAGTGGGGCGGGGGGATGCAGGGGTGGGAGAAGGGGGACTGCTGTCAAGTGGTTACCGCAGCAACAGAGAGGGGACCAGCAGTGGGGGAGCAGAGGTGGGAGTGTTACCATGGTAACGGATGGAGCGCGTCCCTCACTTGGGTTGGCGATGCAGCTGTCCTTACTTCTAATTACCTACCCAGTGTTGGGGGATTTAGGCACAACGTACCAGAAGTGCCTGTGTCATCACCCACATATATTACCTGTTTAATTTCTAGTGAGAAAGTGAAACTGCACTGGAGATGAAGTATTTTTCCCGCACGAGCCACATCCATTTTAATCTCTTTTGATTGATGACAGTGTAACCAGTTCACAAGTAGTAGCAGAATTACTTTTTATTCTTTCTAATACGGTGTAAATATTATACTCTGGTATCAATTATTAATCCTGCAGAGCTAGAACAGATGCTGAGTTTGGGAGTGTGTTTAAACTGTGTTAGGAAGTGAATTTCTCTTACAAGTCATTATGTTACTATATTTCATTTTCCCTAATGAGCTTTGCAAGATAGATCTGACAGGGTTTTTTTAGGTTCTTTCATTATGTTTTTCTAATGATATCAGGTATTGAAAATTTCTGATAGGCACCTTTTGAATTTCCTCAACTGGTGAGTGAGGGAGTTTGTGAGTGTAAGAGGAATGTGCTCATATAAAACTGATAGGAACAGCCCAGACTCCTGAAATTGCTATCATTGAATGGCCCAGTGAATGGCAATCAGCCATCTGCTATTTCATCTAGTGTCACTTTTCCCCCAGACTAGGGACAACAAAGAATTACCAGCGTCAATAAGTGATTTAATGTGAGTCTCGTATCAAAAAAGAATGGACTGAAATCTAGGAGGAGCTGGAATTTCATAAAGTTTGACTTGAGAAGTAGGGTCTTACAGGGAGACAGAGCTATTTTGAGTGTCAAACCACCTAACCCAAGAAGGCTTGGTAGGTGGTATGACTTGGATGAGCAGAGCCCAGGAATTACCTTGGAGGCACCCACAAAACCAGATCAAAATTAAAAAAAAAAAAAAAGCCCAAGAGGTGAAGAAACTGAGGCAAGGATAGGCCTCCAGATACTTAGCTTTTTGAAATGTCTCTGCACTTGTGTTATGAAGCCCAGATAAGGCCTGAAAATGTTTACCTGCTGTATTTCCTCTGAAGAGGTAAGCTGTGAACCGGAGTGTCCCAACACAGTCTTAGGGGCTATATATTTTGAATATGGAGTCTCAGCCTCCCCTCCGTTCATGCTTCCAGTAATGCAGAAGCAGAGGGGGGTCTGGTTTTGCCTGAGCCAGCAGTGAGAGGGGTGCAGGGCTGCCCCGGCTCCTTCAGAGGCCAAAAGCAAGAAGGGCTTGAGCACAGCTGAAAGTCTCATTGCAGCGTGTCTCTCCATGCCTATGTGGCAAAATAGCCTTGGTCTCATTTTTAGAGCAGTTAAACATTTGCATTGCTCTCAAATGCAAATGAGGGCTTTTATGAATGAGCTTTTTCTAGTACATTGTGCATGGCTGGCTTTTTTTGTGCATTGTTTTGTTTCATGACAGCAACACCTATTCACATCCTGTGGATACAGGATATGTCCTATGGATACAGGATGTAAGTCCCTCATTCACTGTTGCTTCATTTATTTACTTGATTTCTGTCACCCAGCACTTTAAACTTTCCTTTTGGATCCTATTTGAGCTGTAATGAATTTAGACTTTGTGACCTGGGTACGTCTATTCTGCTAAATCAAAGACCAATACTTGTACCCGAGACTGAGAGGTACCAACTGGTGTATGTCTACATTTCTTAGTTTTAGCTGCGTCTGTGGTGGATTTACCTTGGAAGGAACAGGGTAAGAAAGTCAGCTGCCAATGAAGCAAGGTGGACGACTGGGTGTGCGGTGCTTGGGCTATGTTTCTAGTCTCCCTTTATTCAGCTGTGGGGATGCAATCACTGAATTAGTGCTTCCTTGGAGGAAAAGCATGACAAATGCACAATTGTATGTATTTATTTATTTTGACCATTGAAAATGTTCGCCAATGGGTGGCAGGATGGTTTCAAATGGGAGAGGGTTTGAAAGAACGGGGTTTAAATCCCTGGTGAGCTGTAGCTTTCCTGCATAGCTCTGGAGAAGACACTGATATCTCAGCTTCTGAGAAAGAAAAAGAAGGTTATAACTTTTTTTTCCTAACAAGTGTTGTAAGGATAAGGGAGCAACTTTCTGGGATGCTTGGATACTGTAGTAGAGTGGCATGTGGGTTCTTAAGATATAACATAGCCTCAGGAGATACCCTAAAAGAGACACTGGAGGGGAACAGTTGGAATAGGACTTTCATGCATCTGATTTTGCCACCTGCCTCCTTACAAAGTGGTCCTTACCATCTTTCCTCTCACTCATGATTCTGTGTGAGACCCTCACTGTACCTGGTCCTTCAGCTTGAGATGGGTGTCTGTGTTTTCACTGCTACCCTCTCTCCCATTCTTTACAGCTGTTCTTGTGCCAAGAGTGATGTACACATAAAACCATCATGGTAACCTCTGCTTTTCTAGCCTCACAATGGCATAAACGATGTTTCAAAATGTTCTTCCACTACTTTGGCCAAAAGGCCCTCTCTCTGTCATTAAAACAAACTCTTTAATAGAGAGATTATGCACATAAAATCTTATTGTGTGCAGTATCCAAGAGTGCATTTATTTTCATGAACAGGGAAGTTTAGCTTCTGTTTTGAATAAACTAATGCCTCAAGAACTAGGCTTATGAATTTGATACATCTTTTGTTGTAATATGTGAATACTATTGAGTATCTTTATAATTTGCTTGTATTTTTTTCAGATATCAAGTATTCTTAGGAGACCTTAATGGTGTACTTTATTATATTAAGTACAGCGATTAACATATGTTCACAGACTTTTAATTTTCTCTTTCTTTGTTTCTTCTGTTTCATGATTATTCATTTTTATTTCTTTACTATTTCCACAGGAGTTAAGCCTGTCCTTGTGCATTTATCTTACTAAATTCACAAGTTAACAACCTTGGTTTCTTACCACATTGAATTATTCATTTGGAATATCTCTCTCTCTCTCTCTCTCTCTCTCTGCTTCTCAAATAAAACCCAACCTGTCTGCTGTCTTAGTAAAGCTTTAAATTATAGGTCAGAGTAGGCACTGTACTTTCTCTGTCAATCCCAACAACATTGTTTCTTCCAGAAGCAATCTCCTTAGGAGTGAATATTTTGATTAGCATTTCGAGTTACATTGCCCACCAGATAACAGTGGCCAAAAGTCTGCACACTGCAAGGTATCACCCACCTCTACTTCCCCTGTGACTTCCCTGTGTGCTTTAGACATCCTTTTTTCCATGGTGGCCCAGTTTAAGAGCATATATTTATGGCCCATCAAAGACAGAGGTTCTCATCAGGCACAGGCTGTGGAAGTGCAGTTGCGGTGCGATCATAGCATTGGGATTTCTTTGGGAATGCTCTAAGAGAAACAGAAGCCAACAAAGGAGTCCCAAAAGAAATGGGAGGCAGTGATATTCAGAAAGAATGAAGAGTCTTCCACCAAAAGGGATGGGAAGAGAATAGATCTACAGCTGGTTTTCTGAAATGAGCTGCATTCTTTCTAATTTCGTGCTGTGTTTCTGATTGTGGAATGCTGATCGAACCAGAAGAGATAATCCATCAGTGCAAAGCGAGGAGGAGGCATGAAGGGATCTCTGGGGATGGGCCAAGACAAACAACTCCAGCCCTTCCTTTAACTGAGTGTAAGAAGTTATTTGGAATACAGCAGGACTGGAGCTAGCCTCCAAGGACCCAAAATAGGTGCAGCGAGACAGATAAATGTTTTCTCAGGGAAATTAAGCACTACATGATAATTGCATGTTTTGTTCTTAGTGTGAGGTTAGCTGTCTTTCATTCTTTATAATAGCAAGAAATCAGTGAAATAATCTCCTAAAGCAGCCAGAGGGCAAAGCTATAGAGAAGAAGGCAAGCTTCCATCCTCCTACTCCGAGACTCCTGCTGAGGCAGTGATGAGAAGAGCTTTTTTTTTTTTTTGACTCAAGTGTTCAGCTATGGAGACAATTGGGAATGTTTGCTGAAATATTTTACCAGTGTTAGTTAACCTGAATAGCCATTATATCTGTGGTGACTATCTCAGTGTGGACTTTGCTTCTTTAATTGTATTTTCTCCATGCTTGTAACTTTATGAAAGTATCAAAGCAAATTCTCACCAAAGACCAAGCTATTCAAAGTATTTCTAGACATAAAACAGTTTGGAAAGTTTTCAAGTATATATATTTTGCTACACAACATAAACAAACATAATAATTCTCTGTTTTGGTTTGTATATTAATTTTTGAGGTCTTTTGAAGGTAGAGCCTCAATGCTGCTGGAAAAGATAAACTCAGAATAAGAAAAGTAAAAAGCTCAAAAATGAGGAAGTGTTTTCTGAGCTCTTCCACCTTTCAGAGACCATTAGGAGTAAAGGTAGGAGCTGGAGGAGGAGCAGGAGTATGGAGATTGGAAACAAAAGAGGCTGGTGGAGAATGGGAAGGTGAGCCACAATATGCCACCCGTCTGGCCCCAAAACCTAGTGTGGTACATAGTGTGAAGTAAATCCGTCCCATTTGGCTCCCAAGCAGCCTCTGAAAACATGAAGCTCCAGGCTGGCAGAAATACTTCAGGGAAAGGTACGGGCAGCCCTAACGGTGCTCCTCCGCTCATCCCAAGTCGTGCTGAAAGCCAGGCAAACTTTCGGGATGCACATGTGAGAATTATTGTCCTCACAGAAGGCTTGTGTTGGTCTTGATGATACCACTAGGGTTTTGAATATACATCGTATATGAAATATGCCGTTTATTTTACCAGGTTTTCTCCAGAAGACTTCATTTATTTCTTTCTGCATTATTTCCACAAAATGAGAGTGTGTAGGATTCAAAAGGACTTTGTGGGAAAATGGTAGACCATTCCACTACTTTCAGTTCCTTCCCACAGGATATCTGAGAGATTTTTACTAATTTTTGAAACTATAATGCAAATTGCACACATGGTGCAAAACCAAGCAGTATCTCTCAAGGAGTAATGCTAAGGTAACATTTTAAGTCTTCCAGGGCTTTCCGGGAATCGCCATAATTCCTGGCTCTTTATAATCTATACACCATGCAAACTGCAGAACAAACAGCACACATCATGCAGAAATTACTGTGGGAGTATTTATTTCCATCAAGATCAAAACTATCCCTGAGCACGGCCTGTACCTCTTCAAATGATCAAAAGCCTGATCAGAAGATGTTCCACCTAAACAAAGGACAGTTCTCTCCTCCCTCTAGCCCACTTATCCAGGGTAAGATAAGATGAATCAGGGAAGTTAAAGGTGGGCTGTGCTCCCCAGAATTACTCTTTCTGTTTTGATATCAGGTGTGTGAATGTTCTGGTTCAGGAAGGGGGAACCACTCATCCCCTACTTCAGGGAGTATTTCTTCTTTCACTCATTTGTCACACAACTAAAGGGGCAGCTGAATAAATCAGATAGCCCTTTGTAGGGTAATCTTTAGCCATTCAGTTGTTGATTAAACTTTCCTTTCAGCAGTGAGCTGGGCTGGAAAAAATATTCTTTTATTGAAAATGAACTTCAGACTCTGAAAAGATTACCCTCTCTTAATATTCAAGTGCACCAAAATTGCACACTAAATAAACAGACATCAAGGGTGTTGCTTTAATGTTTGGGACATTTCCTATTCAAATAGAGTATCTCAAAGCCTTCTCTTTGTATTTTTAATCTGAGCATGGCAAGGGCATAAAGAAAGAAAATTTCTGGGAGTGTTCACCTGTGGTCTATGGCTGAGTACAGAAAGAGGGAGACTCCCGCCCTTCAGAGGTTTTGCTCCCATTTCTCTGCTCTTTCCCTGAACAACCCTGCTCCACCTTAAACCACAACGCTTAACATTTCTGTGACATTTGCATGTTACATTTGGATATAAAGGATTCTACCATTATTAATTTTTTAAGCATACTTCATACTGAATGGTTTGGACTGAAATATAAAAGTTTAATACTTATTTCCAGAACAGTTTAAAAATTAGAAATAGGATTGCCCGCTTTGGTGAAGTCAAGCCTTTTGGGTAACTGAAGGAGATTTTATTAGACTAGTTTCAAGCTTATTGGGACAGTGTTTGTGGTGTATTGGCATGATATACAAGGGGCGCGGAGGGCACTGAATGATCATAATCTAAACTAGGCTCTAATTATTTAGGTATTTTTAGTTGATTGAGTACCAATCTCATACAAATCCCAGTGTGGTGGGTTCACCCTTGCTGGGGCCAGATGCCCACTAGAGCCGCTCTATCACTCCCCTCCTTCACCAGACAGGGGAGAAAAAGTATAATGAAAAGCTTTGTGGGTCGAGAGAAGGACAGGGAGAGATCACTCACTTATTATTGCCACAAGCAAAACAGACTGAACTTGGAGAGGAAATTCATCTAATTTATTACCAGAAAGAACAGAATAGAGGAATGAGAAATAAAACCAAATCTTAAAACACCTCCCCCCACCTCTCCCATCTTCCC